>CABHPP010082786.1:0-27731 GCA_902168425.1 Peromyscus attwateri
CTCTCTCTCTCTCTCTCTCTCTCTCTCTCTCCCTCCCCCCCCAGGCTGGCCTTGAACTCACAGAGATCTTCTTCTTTTTCTTCTCTCTCTCTCACGCAAGGAGACACACTTACTGGTGTGCATGCAGAGGTGAGAGGTCAGCACTATGAGGTTGCTTCTTTCCTTGCATCTCCACAAGGGTTCCAGAGATAGCACTCAGGTCATCTGGCTTGCACGGCAAGTGCCTTTAGTGGTTGTGCCCTCTCCAGTCACCACACTTCTTTTTTGTCACCACACAGTCTCCTCCTTCACTGTCTGCTCTGTTGCTTCAATTCTCCTGAACCAAAAAACTGGGACCAAAGCTCAAACTTGGGAGAGGTCCGGGAGGAAATTCATAAAGTAGAATCTAAGGAAAAGAACTGATTTTTCCTTCTAAAAAGGTTTTCCAGTTGCAAATCTAGACACTGACTGATGAATTCTTATTCTCTACCACTCTCTATCCAATAAGCTGCAGCCTTTCCAGCCCTCAGCCCCTCTTCTTGAGTTGGGAAACAAGTCAAATATGTGTGAGATTCTTCCAAAAGCTTCCAGACCGGCAAGTTTCCCTTCACCTTTGAAAACCACTTTGAAGTTTCCCTTTGCTGAATGCTGGCCGTTGTGCACAGCTAACAGATTTGCTCCTGGATCTGGCTCTCTCAGCCCTGCTGCACACGTGTAAATCAGGGGGAGGTACAGTCACTTTGATGTCTGCTGTAAAATGATGGCAGGAAGAAACTATAGGAGACATGGAAGATACAAAGTCAGCCAAGAAGAGAACCTACATCTTCCCCAGTAGGGAAAGTCCTAGATGCTCTCTTTAGGATTCCTTCACCTTTATTTCTTTGGCAAGAGATTTTTCTCCTTCCAGTATCCCATCTCCTAGTACTTGTAAAGGCCCTGCTCCTTGACTGATTTGCCTTGGAGGAGAAGAATCACTTTAAGTTAATGTTTACACATTTTCCTTCTGAAAGGTCTTCAGATTAACACAGTGCCATCCTACAAACATTAAGTATACATAAGAAGGCACTTTCAGATCACGAGAGATAGCTTTCATTTTCTTTATTTTTTTTCTTTCTTTTTGTGCCACTTAGATTAGAGGGAGAGTTTAGTAAACATTAAAATAATCTCTTTCTTAGCCTAGAGAGACATCCAGTGATCCAGGAAGCCACTTCTCATAAGGAAATGGTCAAGAAGGAAATGCAGCTGTGTGTTTTCCCCTCTAACCCAGTGAAAACTAACCACAGTTTTCATTCTGTCTTGCTGAGAGAATGAAGAGATGTCTGAATGAGGTAGCATAAGGAGAGGCATAAGTCAGGCAATAAGCTCAGGAAACAGAAATCACTCTAGTGTTGGCCATGGTCTCAATACCCGTGCACCCCAAGTTTCACATGTTGAATTCTCACCCTCAACTTGATAGCATTAGGAGGTAGGGCCTTTGTGACAGGACTCTGTCACAGAGACAAAGGCTTAAGAGTGGTGTTAGGAAGGAAACAGAGATCCTTCTGTTTGTGAAGACATTTCTAGAAAGTACTGCTTCTAGGACACAAGCCCTCACCTGACACTGAGTTTGCAGGTATTTTGATTTTAGCTTTTCCAGCTTCCAGAACTATGAGAAATAAACTTTGTGTGATTTATAAGTTACTGAATTTATGGTGTTTTTTTTTTTTTTTTTTTTTTTTTTTTTTTTAGCAACCTGAACACATTTAGGCAATGTTTCAAGCACAATATGGTTTAAAGTAGAAAAATGAATAGTAAAAATCAAAGGAAGAATTAAAACTACCAGTAGGTTCCAAGGCTTCCCTTGTAGCTGACACTCTGTTTGTGAAGTTTTGGGAAACCACATTCACCAATCCAGCTTCAGACCACCTCCAGTAAGTTTTTAGATGGACTTTCTGGTCTATGAAGAAGCTCCCTATTTGACAAGCATGTGCACCAGCCAATATCATCACTGAAGAAGCATGCATCCACCTCATTGCCTAGCTAGTCTCCTAAGAGCATATCCCATTGTGAGCTCCTGCATGGCACTCAACTTGACAACAAGGGAGAACCTAGGGATAAGCTTTCTGACCCAACAAGGAAACCAAGGAGAAGGTAGAAATGGATGGTAATGACATTTAGCCTAAGTATCAAGTGCAGTAACAAGAATCAAGACATGCTAATCTACAGGAGGGGCAGTTCCTGTCGGTTGAAGTCAGCCCAGAGGGTTTAGTCATCATGTTTTGGCAAACATGAACAATCTCTTTCTTTAGCTGGCGAGAAACCCACTGATAGAGGGAAGCAACTCCCTAGAAGAAAACGATAGGAAGGAAATGTGACTGTGGGTTTTTCCCTTTGACCCAATGAAAACTAACCACAGTTGCCGTTCTATCTGGCTGAGGGTATAACACAGGTTGTTCATACCCAGAGCCTGGGCCCCGTAGCTTCCTGTTCACCTACAAAAGTCTTCTGCCCTATTTTTCCCTTAACTTTCATTTGGAGTCTATCAGCTAGGACCTGCACTTTCCACTCAATCCCCTAGGGTGATAAGCAAAATTTCCAGCAGCCCTGCTTTGCGAGATGGTGCCAATCAAAACAAGTCTGGCCGCGAAGAGCTGAACTTCCTTGCCCTGACCTCCTCTCAGCTGCAACCGCAGGGGTTTTGAACATCGTGGCCAACAGACGTGAGCTGAGGAAAGAGACAAGAGAGAGATGTCTCACTTCTTCCTTAACTGGGAGTACAGAACTGTGAGAAGGGTCCCAGGCTTATTTTTTTCCACAAAATGTCGACACCCTCACAAATGGCACAATTGCTGAGAAAGGATAGGTAACAACGGAGTGAAAGAGATGATGGACGTGACACCCGGAATGTAGCCGGACGTCCTCAGTTCTGAAAGGTTTTTATTACATTTATTTTATTTATGTGTGTGCTTCTGCACATGCTCACACACATGTCATTGCATACAAGTGAAGATCAGAGGACAATTTGAGGAAGGCGGGGCTTTCCTTCTACCATGCCCTTAGGCTTGGCAACAAATGCCTTTACCCACTGAGCTGTGTCCTCAGCCTTCCATCTGACACAGTCTCCACAGACTCAGTCAGTTTGTGTGGCTTCTGTATTTTGTATTTCCCCGTGCTAAGAATAGTCCCTGGAACAGAGCATGCAAGGACTCCTGCGGAGGTAGTGGGCCACTGTATCACAGGAAAGTTGGTGCTAAACAAGTCTTTCATTGTTCCCCTATGTTTTCTGGCTTCTTTTGCATTTTGGTTGGGCTGTGTAATTAGTTCCAGCCAATAGACTGTAAGTGGAAATAATATGGTACTTCTAGGCCAGAACAGATATGCACGGAGAATTTCTCTCTCTCTCTCTTTTTTTTTTTAATCCCATGAAACAACTTTGGAATCCGTGTCTTGATTCACAAGACAGAGGTTGCTGGATGTCAGAGTCATGAGGAGCCTCTCCAGTCCTATGAGTTTCAATAACTTTTACAGAAGTAAGAAAGTTTTGTTAGGCTAAGTCACTTAGATTTGAGGGTATACCCACTATTGCCATGGACCAGGAGTAAACATTGAATTATTCATGCATTAATCTCACATTTAAGGAACACACCAGAGTGTTAGTCACAAGGACAAGAATATTTTTAAAAGTAATTGATTTATTTTTACTTCATGTGCATTGGTGTTTTGCCTACATATATGTATGTGTGAGGGTGCTTGATCCCCTGGAACTGGAGTTATGAGTTTGAGCTGCCATGTGGGTGTTGGGAATTGAACGCGGCTCCTCTGGAAGAGCAGCCAGCGCTCTCAACCTCTGAGCCATCTCTCCATCACCCAGGACAAGAATATTTTGAAACTAACAAAAAGACAGAAAGTGATAGAATTAAATTATAAGTGATTAAGACATTATTGATCCTTCCCTTACCTGGGTGTCCTAAAAGGTCTAGGAATTTAGTAGTTTTTTTTTTCTGTCCTCAACAACATTGACATGAGCCTACAGAAGACTCAAAAGTGAAAGCAGTTCTTCATGCTTACACAACTTACATTTGCAAAGGCTCTTATAAGCATAGGAAGTCATTAGAGTCTCCTGTGTCCTGTAAAGATGGAGATCACAGGTTTGGTGGGGTAGCCCCCACTCCACCAGAGCAGGGTGGGGTGGGGTCAGATCACCACAGAAGACACAGGTTCATATTTCAAAACCCAAGTCTTTTGTTTTACAGCGAATGTCTAAGCCTGCAGCTGCCTGACAGTCGGGTGTTTGACTTTTTCCCTGATAAGAGATGCAAAGATAAGAGTGAGGTGGCCTTCAGAACATTGGCAGATGGTTCTGGATAAAGAGTATGAATACTACCTCTGATTCTGTGAATAACAGAAGTCCATAGAATTGCTTTGTTTCATCTTATTTTCATAAGGCAGGATCTCTACATGTAGTCCAGGTTGTCCTTAATCTTTTTATCCTCCTGCCTCAGCTTCCTGAGTATCATTCCTGATATCATGCCATGGATGTTAAATGGAGCAACTCCATTCATTTATCTTTGCTAGCTATCCGGACTCCATCATTAGGATGTGAGCAGGAAGCAAAACCAGTTTTGGATAATCTCCTCCAAGACCCAAATCAGGAAAAGGAATAATACAGGAGTCAGGATCCTGACTTGCTTCTAGACAACCAATGTGACAGTTTCCAGGAATCTGTGGAAAATAGCCTTTCCTTAGCATGTTCCCAAGGGCATACATTTTATGGTTTTAGTCAATCATAACAGGAAACGCTATCTTCTTAGCTATGGCATCTACAGACACATATATCCTGTGGTCAAAGGATTAGACACATATATCTAATCCTAGGGATTCATTTTTCAATCTTTTCTTTTTTCCTTTTATTGAAAGTAGATTTTTCTTCCTCACATAATATATCTGAATTATTGTTTCCTCACTCTGCTCCTTCCAGTTCCTCCCCAACTCCCCTCCCATACTGTTCTACCTCCCTTCTGTCTCTCATTAGAAATCAAGCCGGCCTCCAAAGGAAAATGATAGTAAAATAAGATAAAACAAAAACTAACACATCAGAATAGGACAAAACAGAAGGAAAAGGACCAAAGAAAAGTTACAAGGAACAGATACAGATGCAGAGACCAACTCATTCACACACTCAGGAATCCCATAAAAACACTAAACTGGAAGCCATAATATATATTCAAAGGACCTGTAAGACAAATTAAAAAAAAAAAAACTAAGATAAAGTTAAAAGGGGTGGGGGGAGCTGATATGGCATCATGAGACAAGGAACATTCAAAGACACCCTTGAGTTCATTTTCTCTTGGACATCTACTGTTGAGCATGCATTACATTAAGAGTAGTTTGTTTCCCGAGTGAGACTCCCTTAGAGAAGACTAACTTTTCATTTGCAAGTGGTTATCAATCGGAGATACCTTCTGGGTTAGGAATGAGGGCATGTGACCATTTCTTTCAGCTCTAGGACACTACCTGGTGCAGACCTGTCCAGGCCCTCTGCGTGCTGTCTCAGTCTCTGTGAGTTCATATATAAGCCAATCCTGTTGATATAGAGAACCTTGTTTTCTTGGTCTCCTCCATCTCTTCCGGCTTTTACACTCTTTTGCCGCCTCTTCTGCAGGATTTCCTGAACCTCAAGGGAGGGATTTGATGGAAACATCCCGTTTAGGGCTGAGTGTTCCAAGGTCTCTCACTCTCTGCATATTATCAGGCTGTGTCTGTATTCTTTTCCATCTGTTGCAGGAGGAAGTTCCTCCTCTGATGGTGGTTAAGCAAGACACTGATCTATGAGTGCAGCAGAATGTCATTAGGAATCATTTTATTGCTACATTCCTTAGAATAATAGTATTTGGTTTTACCCTAGGTCTCTGGACTATCTAGTCTCAGTTTCTCGGTTATCCAAGCAGCCTTGGGTATGGGTTCCATCTCATGGAGTGAGCTTTACCACAAATCAGATATTGGTTGGTTACTCCCACAAGTTTTGTGACATTACTGCACCTTGTATCTTTCAGGCTGGTCGCTTGCAGAGAGAAGGGTTTGTTACTGAGTTGGTGTTTACCTTTCTCCTTTGGTAACATGCAGAATACCTTCCTACACCAAAGATGTTAGCATTTAGGGATAAAGGCTCCATGAAGGCACCAGCTCAGCTCGACTTCTCCATATTCAGTGGGTTGTGTAGGTGCTGTCGCCAGCAACGGGGCCTTGCCATCAGTTTGTGGAAAGAAACCTATAGTGTTGGCAACAGCCTAGGTTGTTTGGGGGTTACCGTGGAACCCCTTTCACAAATAACTCAAATGGATGTTACCCATTCCTGGCACTGGAAGTTTCATTTGACAACAAGATGGCCAGTTAGGGCTCTGTCTCCTCCGTTATTTGGCAATTTCATTTAGATTGCCTTCATATATGTATATATTTTAGGAAGCTTCTCCTGCAGTGGTTCTCCACTTTCCTAAAACTACACCCCTTTAATACAGTTCCTCATGTTGTGCTGACCCCCAACCACAAAATTATTTCATGGCTACTTCACAACTATAATTTTGCTGTGTTATGAATCATAATGCAAATATCTGATCGGCAGCATGGTCTTAGGCAAGCCCTGTGAAAGAGTCGTTCAACCCCTAAAAGGTCATGACCCACAAGTTGAGAACTGCTGTTCTACTGTAATAGGTTTCCATACTACCCCTCAAATAGACCTTAATTTTAGCTCTCTTTTTGCACAGTCCCTCTCTCACACCAACTTTCACTCCCCTCCCTACTTGATCCTCCTCTTTCAGTACCCCCAACACCCATCCATAACTGTCTATTTTATTTCTTTTTCCTAATGATATATATGGGTCATCCCTAGTCCTAGTCCCTTACTCTACTACTAATCTTTGTGGGTCTATGAATTGTAGTTTGGTTATCACTAACTTAATAGTCAATATTCACATATAAGCAAATACATCCATATTTATCTTTCTGGATCTGGGTTACCTCACTCAGGATGGTTTTTTTTTCTAGTTCCATCCACTTACCTCTGGGTTTCATGATTTCATTTTTTTAAAAACTGTTGAGTAATATTCCATTGTGTAAATGTACTACATTTTCTTTATCCATTCATCTGTTGATGGACATCTAGGTTGTTTCCAATTTCTGGTTGTGATGACTAGAGCAGCAGTGAACATGGCTGAGCAAGTATTTCTGTGGTAGGATGAAGCATCTTTTGGGTACATGCCCAAGAGTGGTATAGCTGGATCTTGAGGCAGATTGATTTCCCATCTTCCAGAGGAACTGCTGCACTGATTTGCATAGTGGCCGTACAAGTTTTCACTCGCAGCAGCAATGGATGAGTGTTCCTTGTGTTTCACATTCTCACCAGCATGGACTGTCACCTGTGTTATTGATCTTAGCCATTCTTACAGGTTTAAGATGGAATCTTTTTTTTTTTTTTTTTTTTTTTTTTTTTCGAGACAGGGTTTCTCTGTAGTTTTGGTGCCTGTCCTGGATCTCACTCTGTAGACCAGGTTGGCCTTGAACTCACAGAGATCATCTGACTCTGCCTCCCGAGTGCTGGGATTAAAAGCGTGTGCCACCGCCACCCAGCTAAAATGTAATCTTAAAGTAGTTTTGATATGCATTTTCCTGATGTCTAAGAATGTTGAACACTTCCTTAAGTGTTTCTCAGTCATTTAAGTTTCTGCCTTCCTTCCTTCCTTCCTTCCTTCCTTCCTTCCTTCCTTCCTTCCTCCCTCCCTCCCTCCCTCCCTCCCTCCCTTCCTTCCTTGCTTCCCCTCATTCATTCTTTCTTTTTTTTTTTTGAGAATTCTCTGTTTAGATCTATATCCCATTTAAAAAAATTTTTTTTTGATATCTAGTTTTTTGAGTTCTTTGTATATTTTGGATATTAGCCCTCTAAAGGATATTATAGTTGATAAAAATCTTTCCCCATTCTGTAGGCTGCTGCTTTGTCTGAATGATGATGTTCTTTGCTGTGAAGAAAATTTTCATTTTTATGAGGTCCCATTTATTAATTGTTATTCTTAGGGCCTGTGCCACTGGTATTCTGTTTAGAATGTCTTTTCCTGTGCCAATGAGTCCAAGGCTATTCTCCTCTTTCTCTTCTATCAGGTTCAGTGTATCTGGTTTTATGGTGAGGTCTTTGAGCTATTTGGAATGGAGTTTTGGGCAGGGTGGTAAGTATGGATCTATTTGAATTGTTTTATGTGTAGCCATTCAGTTTGACTAGCGCCATTTGTTGAAGATGCTATCTTTTTTCCAGGGTGTATTTCTGGCTTTTTTTTTTTTAAATCAAAAGTCAGGAGTCTTCAGTTGACTCCATTGATCAGTGTGTCTGTTTTTTTCCTGGTGCCATGCTGTTTTTTTTTTTTTTTTTCGAGACAGGGTTTCTCTGTGTAGCTTTGCGCCTTTCCTGGAGCTCACTTGGTAGCCCAGGCTGGCCTCGAACTCACAGAGATCCGCCTGCCTCTGCCTCCCGAGTGCTGGGATTAAAGGCGTGTGCCATCACCGCCCGACCATGCTGTTTTTATTACAATAGCTCTGTAATACAATTTGAGATAGCAAATGGTGGTACCTTTAGCAGTTTTTTGGTTTTGTTTTTTTAATTATCATCAGGGTTGTTTTAGCTATTCTGGAATTTTTGTGTGTGTGTGTGTTTCCACATTAAGCTAAAAATTGTCCTTTAAGATTTGTGAAGAATTGTGTTGGAATTCCAATAGGGCTACATAGAATCTGTAGATTGCTCTTGGTAGGATTGCCATTTTTACTATATTAACTTTACCAATCATGAACATGGGAGACCTTTATATCTTCTGATATCTTCTTCAATTTCTTGTTTCAATGTCTTTTCTTTTTTATCATACAAGTCTTTCACTTGCTTGGCTAGGGTTACCCCAGGGTATTTTATAGGCTATTGTGAAAGGTTTCCCTATTTTTTTCTCAGTCTGTTTGTCATTTCTATATAGGAGGGATGCTGATGCACTAATTTTTGTGAGTTGATTTTGTATTCAGCTACTTTGCTGAAAGTATTTATCAGCTGTTAGAGTATCACAGTAGAAATTATAGCATTATTTATGTATACTAGCATATCATCTGCAAACAATTATACTCTGACTTCTTCCTTTACAATATGTATTGATCTCTTTCAAGTGTCTTGTAGTAGTGTTTCTTTTATGAACTTGGGTGCTTTTGTGTTTTGTTAAGAATTGCAATATCTTCCTGGTAGATTTTTCATTTAACGAGTATGTAGTGTCTTTTCCTAAATCTTCTGATTTGTTCTGGTTTGAAGTCTGCTTTGTCAGATATTAAAATGGCTATGCCATGAGTTGGCTATTTGGAGCCCACCTCCTATGGTGGGACACCTTGCATAGCCTTGAGGCAGGGGGAGGGACTTGGATCTGCCTCTACTAAATGTACCAGGCTCTGCTGACTCCCCATGGGACGCCTTACCTTCTTGTAGGAGGGAATGGGGATGGGCTTGGTGGCGGGGAAGCTAGACGGGCAGGAGGAGGGAAGAGGGGGATCTGTGATTGGTATGTAAAATGAATAAAAATAAAATAAAATAAAATTGCTATGCCAGAATTCTTCTTAGGTTAATTTTCTTAGAATATCTTTATATATCCTTTTACCCTAAGTTGATGTTAATCCTTGATGTTAAAGTATGTTTCTTGTATTCAGCCAAAGGATGGATAACATGGAAAAACAAATAGATGTTTTTGCATCTGTTCTATCAATCTGTGTCTTTCTGTTGGGGAATTGAGACCATTGACATTGAGCAATATCTATGAAAAGTGTTTATTGATTCTCATTATTTTGTTGTTGTTTTGGTGGTGATGGTGTTGTTATTGGTGGTGGTGTGTGTGTGTGTGTGTGTGTGTGTGTGTGTGTGTGTGTGTATGTGTATTTATTTCCCCTCTTTTGTTTTACTGGTCTGGTATTGTTCATTTCTTGTGTTTTCTTGGATATGGTTAACCTCTTTAGATTGGAATTTTCCCTCTAGTGCCTTCTATAGGAGCTGGGTTTGTAGATGGATATTACTTAAATTTGTTTTTCTCAGAATGTCATTATTTCTCCATCTATTGAGATTGAAAATTTTGCAGGATATAATAGTCTAAGCTGATAGGTTTTTAGAATTTGTAGAACATCTGTCTAGGCCCTTCTCCTTTTAGAGTCTCCATTGAGAAACAGATGTCATTCTAATAGGTCTGCCTTTATAGATTATTTGATCTTTTCCCCTTTCAGCATTTAGTATTCTTTCTTTGTTCTATATGGCTAGTGTTTTGATTATTATGTGATGTGGGGTATTTATTTTCTAGTTCAGTCTATTTGATGTTTTGTATGCTTCTCATACCTTGATATATATATATATATATATATATATATATATATATATATATGCATTGGTGTTTGCCTGCATGTCTGTCTGTCTGTCTGTCTGTCTGAGGGTGTTGAATCCCCTGGAACTGGAGTTATAGACAGTTGTGAGCTACCATATGGGTGCTGGAAATTGAACTGGGATCCTCTGAAAGCACAGCCAATTCTCTTAACTGCTGAACCATCTCTCTAGCTCTCTTTGGGTTTTCTTTGTTGATTCTATTTCCACCTTAAGGTCTTTCCTTCCATTGTTTGCTTGTGTTTTCATAGATTTCTTTAAGGAATTTATTTAATTCCTTTTTACTGACCTCTAACACATTCATAAAGGTTATTTTAAGGTGTTTGTCTTGTGTGTGCTTGAGCTATGTTTCAATTATCAGGGCCTGCTCTGATAGGGTTGCTGGGCTTTAGTGGAGCTATATTGTCCTGGCTGATACTGGTTTGTTTGTTTGTTTGTTTGTTTGACTGGTGTCTAGGTATCTTGGTTTGGAATGATTGTAATTCTAGGTGTTGATACCTGGTCTTGTGTATACTGGGTGGGTGTTTTGTTTCTTAGTTTCTGTTGGAATTTCTGGTTCTTACGAAGGTTCTTGGCTATGTATCATCAGCTCCTAGGGAATTCTTATGGCTTCTGCTAGGTGTGGCAACTGGGAGTTGTAGGTAAAATGTGCTTCCAGGTATTGGAAGCTGACACTTAGGGATATAAGTGGGCTGAGAAGAGGTTGCTAAGGGGGTCCACAGGAAGATGGAAAGCAGGGTGTGCTATCAGGATCTGCTTAGTCCCCTGGAATGGGGGCAAAGAGTAAGGAGAGGCCACAAGCGGTAGTCTTCTACCAAGCTGGGAATGAGATTGGGGAGTTGGATTTGGAGAAGAGGAGGGAATAAAGAGCTGGAGCTCATCTACCTGGCCTAGTTGCTTCTCTAGGATGCCTGGTTGGATTTGGAGAAGAGGAGGGAATCAAGAGCTGGAGCTCACCTACCTGCTTTTCTGGCCTAGTTGCTTCTCTAGGATGCCTGGCTGGTAGATTTCCAGGGGACACCTGCTGGAATCAGGGACTAGGATGATAGGATGAGTATAGAAGGGAAGATCTGCATGATCCACTGGAGATGGGGGCAAAGACGAGGGGTAGACCACAGAGGTGGTCTGCTACAGAGTTAGGGGTGAGACAGGGGAATTGGATTTGGAGGAGAGGAGGGAGAGGTGAAGATCCATAGTTAGGCTGCCTGCTTCCCTGCTAGAGTGGCCTGCAGGTTTCCAGAGCACTTACAGGTCTTTATTAATGTTTGAAGTTGACAAACCTTAACATCTGACTAGGAAAGATTTTCCATTCATCCTCAGCAGAAGGTCTGAAGCTTTCCTAGGACTTTGAGCCCCTTGTTTCCACTGCCAAAGTTAACAAATGTTAGACTCAGGCTACAACTACTCAACAGTGTATAAGTCATGTACTGAAATGACATAACCTTTTAAGAATCGATTTTAGCATTAATTTTGCATCCAAATCCTACTTTCATCTCTACAAAGAGTATCTATTTCTGTATCTTTCCTTGCATTTTTTTTTCTAAAAGGTCCCCCTTGCTTTCTCTCATTCATCACCCTTCAATTCTTCAAGCCCCAATCATCTCTGTGAACATCTCCTGACTACTACTTTCTACTTCTGACCATACTTACAGCCATTTTCTTCATATTGACGGAGTGCTGGATTTACTCACTGCAGGGCCTGTGCTAGGACTGGAACACAGTGGTGCACTGGACAATTTAGATTAATGGCTCATTTCCAGCCTAACAGAACAGAGTGTTTGCTTCCTTTTCCTCTAATGAATTCAAGTATTCTTATGTTAATCCTAACAGTCAGCTACTGACATGAACACTTGGCTGTCTTGGTGCAGATAAACTCTTTGATGGGTGTGGCTATGCCTGTGGTTGTGAAATATGATACAAACCAATGGAGTAGGCTTCTTGATGACTATCTACTCGTGTACATACGTGAGTAATACCCTGTGTCATACAGCCATAGGAGTTGGAAGAAGAGAGAGAAAGAGGAAGGAGGGAAGAAGAGATGTGCTTAGACCTGGACTGCTAGGAGCACAGATTGAAGATTTGTTCAGATAATGAATAATGTTAATGAATAAACCACAGATACGAGCTAGGGCCTGCTTACTGCCAAACTCACCAAGTAGGCATGATGGTGACTCTCTGTATGACTCAGCTACGCTAACTTGTTTAAGCCGATCCAGGCCATGAAAATGGCACCATGAAATTTATAATCTTAAAGAGAATTCCCAAAGGTTGATTCTGACTTATTGGGGATCACCTGGACTGTGTGAAAAGGACACACAGTGGCTACAAGGGTAGAAAGCATAGATTCACTTCATTTTAAGTAACCGTGTACCGCAAAACTTGTTTCCAGTATTAGTTATGACGCATACCAAGTCAATTTGCATAAACAATTTTGCTGTATGTAAAATCCATCTGACTGTGGGACTAGTTATGTAAAAACCCCAAGTCAACTTTTAAATAAATATTTTTTGGACAAATGTTGAAATTATTTGACTAGAGCTGGGAGAGATGGTTCAGCAGCTGACAGTAATACTGCTCGCACAGAGGGTGAGAGCTTGAGTCCCAGCACCCACGTCAGGTAGCTCACAACCCCTTCTAACTCCAGCTCATAAGTACAGACCCACACACAGATATACACACACTTGACATTATTAAAAATAAAATAAACCTTTTTTAACAATTGAAAACAGATTTTTTCATTTAATATATTCTGAATTTAGTTTCCCCTCTCCCAGCTCCTCCCAAATCCTCCCCAACGCCTCCCCCAACCCAAATCTACACCATGTCTTTTCCTGTCTCATTAGACTAGAAAGAGGTATTGAAAATAATAAGACAATACAAACCAACTGGAATAGAATGAAGCAAACAAACTTCAGGAGAAAAGAGGCAAAGAAAAAGCACAAGAATACGTATAGGTGCAAAGACCCACACATTCTCACACACAGAAATCCCACAGAAACACAACACCAGAAGAAACTGATATATATATCCAAAAAACCTGTAAAAAAAAAGAATGAATGAATGAAAGAAAGAACATAAAAATAATGCCCTTACAAAGCATATGAGACAAGGAGCCTCCAAAAATGCCATTGAGTTCATTTTGTGTTGGCCATCTTCTGCTGGCTATGGGACCTGCCCTTAAGAGTAGTTTGTATAGCCAGTGAGACTCTGTTGAAGAAAACTAAGTTTTCCTTTATGAGCAGTTATCATATCAGTTGAAGATAGCTTCTGGGATAGGGATAGGGATGGGGATGGGGATGGGGATGGGGATAGGGGTAGGGATGGGGGTAGGGATATGGGCTTGTTTCCATGTCCCTTCCCAGTACTGGGACCCCATCTGACCCAGATCCATGCAGAGACTGTTCATGCCATCACAGTGAGTCTCTGTTTCAAACAAGCAAAGACAAACAAAATAATAACAGCAATAAATCCATTTAACTATGGAATTATGACTAATTTTAAAGCCAGAGAAGTCTGAGGCTAAACCTAACTCAAGCCCTTATTTCACACATGGGGAAATGGGCCTGTAAGTAGCCTTAGTAACTTATCAAAGGTCACATGACCAATTGGTATGAAAAGCTCACCTAAACCTCAAACTTGCAGTGTCCACCTGTGCACTTTGTACCACATCACAGTGGGAAGAATGGAAAAGGTGCTGTGACTAGCACTTGTGGGCAAATGTGTATTTGCAGCCTTATGCCTGTAACGTTTGCACTCAGACCAATGGGGGTAAGAGGTATTGTGCTAAGTACATTGATTCATGAGGTTAAATTAGACTACTAAGAATTCATCCGCAACATCCTGAGGAAGCACAGAATGATAGTGTGCCATTCAGGATGTAATGTAGATGCAGAAAATGAGACACTATTCTAAAACACTCAATAATAAAGAAAGCAGGAAGACATCTATGCCAGCATTTTCTGGGCCCCTGGCATAGATTATAGTTAACTTGTTTATTTATTCCTTTGTGTTGGTTTCTTAGGATTAGAAAAGATCACAAACTTCCTGTTGTCAAACAAACAAACCAACAAACCAGAAATGTATTTTTTCATAGTCTGGAGGCCAAAAATCCTAAATCAAGGTGGCTACATGGCCAAGCTTTACCTTCAAGGCTTTGAAAAGCTGTTTCTCTGCTCCTCCACCTCTGGTGGCTCCAGGCCATCCATAGACTGTGGCCGCATCAATCAGCTTGATGTCTTTGTGACCAGGCTGTCCCTCTTCTCTTCTGTGTCTCTCTACAAGGGTGGTGATGAAGGCACATGGGACCTGTCCAGGTAGTCTAGGACATTTCTTCTTCTCAAAAAAGGGCCTCAAACACATCTACAAAGACTCTTTTCCAGGTAAGATTGTATTCTCAGTCTCTGGGCATCTGGCAAGAATATCTGAATATCTTCACGGAGTCAGAGTGATTTTGTTTTTGTCTTTTGTTTTGGAGGCTGATGTCTCACAATGTATCACTGGCTGCCCTAGAACTTGCCCTATCAGTCAAATTGGTCTCAAATTTATAGAGATCTACTTGTCGCCTGAATGTGCTGGCTTGAAAGGTGTGCATCACTACATCCAGTCATAGTGTTTTGTTTCTGACAACCATATTCCTTCCTTTTGTTACTGTAAAAATTTCAGATTTGGGCTGTTTTAAGGCGCTGTCTCACGGTGCAGTCCGAAGCTGATCTTGAACTCGTGATCCTTCTGCCCTGGCCTCCGACTACTGGGATTACAGTGTGATTCATCATACCCAGCTTGGGTAGTTGATTATTTTTGACAATCCTGCCCCTGATATGAGAGTCTATGACAGAGGGCAGAACCTTGTCTTTTTTACTTATGGCTGATTCCAAAGCATTGGGCATAGTGCCTGCCAGAGCAGACATTTAGTAAATATTTGCTAAGTTAATAAAATTATCTTTAAACTTTGTTTTAATACAAATAGATGCATACATTTAGTATTTTAATTTAACCACTCAAATACAATTTTATCTGTAAAAATGCAACGTGTAGGAAGAAAACAGGAAGGAATGAAGACAAGAAAAGAGGAAGGGAGAAAGGAAGGAAAGAGAGCAAAGTGAAAAAGAAAGAAAAGGCAGGGAATGCTGGTCCCATTTTATCTGCAAATTCTTATGAGATTGTGTTGAAAGTGACCAAGAGCAGGGTGAGATTAGAAATTAAAGGCTGTAAAGTGAGGAGCAGAGCTTGTATTTCACCCAAGGTACCAAATCTGTGTACCTTTTAATACATTGCAGCTCTGGCTGGATTCTAGGGTTAAGTCAGGGCAGTGATGCAGAAGCATGCTTGAATCACTTGCCCTCAAGGAGTTGGTAGTACAGTAGGGCGTTTGCTAGCTAGACTCCTCATACAGATCACAGCATGCAAGCCCCAAATATGCGGGGCCTGGATTGAATGTCTTTAATGTCTTTGGGTGTTATTTCAGAAAGCAACATTTGGATGAACATTTCAGGCACCAGGAACCACATTTAAAACTTGATATCTTCATAGCAAATAATAATTTTATAGCTATTATGCAATTTTAGGTATACATATATACTGAAACTTTCGCTGCACTCCCTTACCTTGTGGGATTACCCTAAAGGGTAAATTTTATGTCTGGCACAAATCCAGCTATTTGGAACCACCTACTTGAAAATGCATAATTCTATCTCCTGCAGCGTGTTTCATAAGTGGATCTGTGTCTTTGAGTCACGATGTTCATGAATGTTGAGCAACACCTGTGAGTTATCTAAGATCGTGACATCATGGTTGGACACCATCCTGATCCACTCATTCACCATTCATCCCATAGTCACTTATTGAGATCCTATTGTGTGCTGTTCTGGAAACTGGAGATACGATTTGGATGACAGTATAGCTCCAAATGGTAACGAGCTCATTATCCATGTACGCCAGGTTTTCTGGAAAGCGGGTGCACTGACAAAGGTAGGAATGCAAGAGCTTTGTTGGAGAAATCTGGACAGGTGAGAAAACGGAACTGGGCAAGGAGATACCTTACACCCCAAGGCAGGCAAGCCATCCATGAAAGGAAAGGGGGGGGGAAATCAGGAGGAGTTGGAGAAGGAGGAAGGACTCTTAGACCACTGTGCTGATCTATGGCAGTCTCTGCCAACCCAAAGATTTCCTACTGAAGAGTTTCTAGTGGCCCTGGTTCCACTGTTAAGCTCAGCCATTGGCTGGGCAGCCCGGAAAAGATCATGGCCTCAGCTTTCGAGCTGAAGCAAATCTTGAAGGCATTAACAGCTGGAGGCTGTCAGCAAACTGCACTTCTTGCAGCTAAATAGCAAGTTCTGTCTTGAAGGGAGATCAAAGTGACATAACCCATGGCTGCCACATAGTGTGATCAGGAAGGAGGCAAATAAACAGACAATTTAAATCCAGTAAGGGTAATGACAGGGTGCCATTGGAGCTTAAGGATGGAGCACTAGACTCAGGCTTGGGGACAAGGAAATGTCCAGGAAGAAGCAGTGTTCAATAGGACGTCTGGATTATAAGAAGGAGCCAAATGAAGGAGAAGGGCTAGATGGACGTGTCTCAAGCCAAGAAGACATGGAGTATGAAGCCTCATAGGAGAGAAGGCATGGCACTCTGTGGAGCAGAGTGGTGCAGGACCACTGACTGATTTTCTGTCTCTTTGAAAGGAGGTGAAACTGGAGAAGAAAACAGGGGTTAAAAAAATGCACATCACGCTAAGAAATGCAGGCCGCAATCCATTTGCAAAGTACTTTAGGACTTGAAAGTATAAATATATAGCAACCATTTCCCAGCCGACCTTTTGGTGAAACTTTAAGATTCCTTATTCCAAGACTCTGGTTGTGTTTGGCCCTTAAAATAGGCAACTATTTACCAGTGAAGAAGAACTCAATTCATTATTACTCATTGTCCCTTTGTTTAATTTCTTACCCAAGGCCACTCAGTTTATCACTTGATACGACAGCACTCACAAGGTTGGTGGGCTGTGATGGACAATATAGACAGCACAAAGCCACGGCATTCACGCAGACATCAGACTGAGA
The DNA here is from genome assembly GCA_902168425.1 of Peromyscus attwateri. Lineage (NCBI taxonomy): Eukaryota > Metazoa > Chordata > Mammalia > Rodentia > Cricetidae > Peromyscus > Peromyscus attwateri. The sequence continues at coordinate 17,446 of CABHPP010082786.1, forward strand.
CACAGATGCTACAATCCCAAAAACCACATGGGGTTCCTGCTGTGGGATCTTCTGTATGGCAAATGTGTTACTAATAAAACACTGATTGGCCAGTGGCTAGGCAGGAAGTAGGCGGGACTAACAGAGAGAATTAAAAGAGCAGGAAGGCAGAAGGAGACTGCCAGCCTGCCAGCCAGTCGCCGCCAGGACAAGCAGCATGTGAAGATGCCAGTAAGCCACGAGCCATGTGGCAAGGTATAGGTTTATAAAAATGGATTAATTTAAGCTATAAGGACAGTTAGTAAGAAGCCTGCCACGGCCATACAGTTTGTAAGCAATGTAAGTCTCTGTGTTTCCTTGGTTGGGAATGAGCGGCTGTGGGACTGGCAGGTGAGAGAGATTTATCCTGACCGTGGGCCAGGCAGGAAAACTCTAGCTACAGGTTCCCAGAAAGGGGAACGAGGGAGAACCAAAAGCATGCTCTTCCTGCTTCTAATTCAGAAAGCAGTGTATAGAAAATGAGCCCTAGAATCCCACTTGAAGGATCCTGTTCTGAGGAAATAATCATAAATTTAGTTTTATAATCATTATTGATGATAGCAGTGATGGTGAGCATCTAGTTGGTGTTTGCTGTTGCCATGCTAAAGGCTTTGTCTTTAATTTTATGCATGCTCAGAATGGTCATATTGCACCTAAGAGGCAGGAATAATTAGTCATGAGAAAAATCAAAGCAAATAAATGAATAAATAAAAGGTTAAATAAGATGTCTGAGGTCATGTAGGGAATGTGCACTAAAACTGAAAGAAACATTGTTTGAAAAACTGAAAGTAAGCTCAATGGAAACAAAATTTGGTTTTAGGTACATAAAAGACTTAAATATTTATTAGAAAACTATTTTCATAATGTTATTGATTACATCAACAGATATGCATACTATTATTTGGTAACTAGTGTAGAATGCAAAATGATATGTACATTATGTTCTTTTTCTAAAAGGAAGTTTATTAAGGCATAATTTATATATTCATAACATTTACCCATTTTTAAATTGCATAATTCAATGGGTTTTGGCAAGGCTGCAGAGTGTAAGGGTTACCAAATCCAGTTTTAAAGCATTTCCACCCTCCCCTGTCTATCACAGTGATATTAGTCCCTGTTCCTGCCCCTCTTAGACAATCTCAGCACCTTCTTTCTTTTCCTGTTCGCCTTTCTGGAGCAAACAGACATAAGGATATAATATGTGATCATTTTCACCTGTTTTTTTTCTCCTTAGCATAATATTTTGAGCTATATACATGTTACAGCATGTCCAACAATTTGCTAATTTTATCTGCTGAACAGTATTTTATTTAACTGTTTAACTCTCTGATGGACATGTAGATTATATTCAGGTTTCGGCAGTTATGAATAATGTTCCTATGGATTTTTGTTTCCCCCCTGCCCCAAGGCAGAGTTGCTCTGTGTATCCCTGACTGTCCTGAAGCTTTCTCTGTAGACCAGGCTGGCCTGGAACTCACAGAGATCTGCCTGCCTCTATTTGCTGAGTGCTGGGTTTAAAGGCATGCACCACCATCATCCAGCCCATGCAAGTTTTTTTTCATAGACTGGGTTTTTGTTATTTTTGAATAGATAGCTAAGTGTAGTATTACTGGACCGTATGGTAGACATCTGTTTAACTTTTAAAGAAAATATCAAATAGATTTCCAACAAAGCTGCACCATTTTCTAGCCTCACCAGCACGTTGTGAAGATTCAAGTTTATCTACACCTTGGCTGGTAGTGGTGATTGTATATTTTTGTTGAAGCCATTCTAGCATATGTGGGGTGATATTACATTGTGATTTTAATTTGTACTCACCTAAAGATTACTGATGTTAAACATTTAAACAACTTTTTATTATGCTTGTTTAGTTTGTGTGTGTGTACGTGCGTGCGTGCGTGCGTGTGTGTGTGTGTGTGTGTGTGTGTGTGTGTGTGTGTGATGGTGGTGGTGGTAGTTTAAAAGAGATATATTCTCTATGGGCTAAGACATTTGAATACTTGGTCGCCAGTTGGTAGCACTGTTTGGTGTGCCTAGTGCCCGTGACGGCCCTGGCTGAAGCCTCATGGTCCTTTCCCTGTCTACTTTGGTACATCTATTGTTGTCCTTGTTCAGCTCATGTTTAGGCAGTCATGTTGGAAAGACTTCATGGGAGTGGCTTCTGATATTACTAAGACAGTCTCACAGCAAACTCGCCTGTCCCCTGTACGATCTTTCTATACCCTCTTCTACAATGTTCCCTGAGTGGGAATTGCTTTATAGATGTATCCGTTGGGACTGGGTGCCACAACTCTACATTTTGATTGGTTTTGATTTTCCTATAATGGCCTCTGCCTGTTGCAAAGCGATGTCCTCTTGATGAGGGGTGAGGACTACACTTAACTCCGGGTACAAGGACAAATATTTAGAGTGTAGTTCAGAATGATGCTGGTTTAGTAAAGTGGGGTTGCAGGTTCTCCTCCAAGATCCATGACTACACTAGTCCTGGGTAGTTGGCTACGTTTCCAGTATCAAGCATGATTTCCCTCTTGTTCAGCAGATCCTAGATCCAGTTAGAGAACTTGTTATATATGCTACCACTGTACCCTTAGGATTGTCATACTATGTTGGTTATTTTTGTGTTCATAGGCATCACAGCTACATAGGACTATTGGTCCCCCCCACCCTCGCCGCCTTTTGGAAGCTTGCATGGCACTTTCTGGTACCATGAAAGTTAGTCTTTAGGGAGGAGCCTTTCAGGTCAGTTCCATCCACCTTAGGGGCCTCTGGGTCCTGCATGTAAAGTGCATGGTGTCTTCAGGAATAGGGGCTTCCCTTCCACCTCTAGTGGGCAATCAAGGACAATAGCAGTGGTCTGTAATGTTTTGGGAGTCTCTTGGACATTCTTTATGTCATTTAAGTACAAGTCTTATATAATATGTGATCTGAAAATATCCTTTTCTAGTTTTTAGCTTAAGTTTACTTTGTCCTAACAACTTTTTTGAAAAATAAAAATTCAAAATAAAAACTTGATGAAATAATATAGTAATACTTGCCTTCTATAGTCTATGCTTGTGGTACCTTTTCTAAGAAACCACTGTCTAGTTGACAGTTACAATGAGTCTCTTCTATAGTTTCTTTCACGTGGATATGTGCGTGTGTGTGTTTGTGTGTGTGTGTGTGTGTGTGTGTACATGCCTGCATGTGTGGGGGTGTATGTTGTGTGTGTATGTGCACCCATGATTGTGTAGGCCAGACATCAACATCAAGAATCTGCCTTGATTGCTCTTTATATTTTGAGGTAGGGTCTCTTAGCTACACATTCAGGTAGCCTAACGAGCTAGCTTAGTTCAGGAATCCTATATCACCACTTCCCAAGTGCCGAGAGTATAGGCAGGTGGCCACACCCATCCAGTGTTGATGTGGGGGATGTCGCTCTGGACTCCAGGCTCCAAGTTTGTGCTATACATCCTTTACCAACCTGGCCATCTCCCCAGCTCCTGCCTGTGTTTACTTCCAGAAGTTTTATAGGTTTTGTTTTACATTTATATCCAGAGTTCATGTTTAGTTAACTTATATAGTTTTAGTATATGACATGAGACATCGGTTGAAGTTAACTAATTTAAACCCCCCTCAAAACAATTTTTTTTTGCCAGGCATGGTGGTGCATGCCTTTAATCCCAGTGCTTGGGAGACAGACACAGGTAGATCTCCGAGTTTAAGGCCAACAATTGGCCACAGTCATGTGTGTTCATTTATGAACTCTTTTCTGAAACACTGATTTGTTTCTATTTGTGCATCTTGCACCATTTTGTCATATGGTTTTGATCAATTTATCCCAGTGACTTTCAGCTGAAGGAATTTTGCCACCCACCCTCTGGAGGGAATAAGTAATAAAGTTTGAACACACTTTTTTTTTATCGTTACAGCTAGAGAATTTTACTTCTACATATGTTATAAACATCTTAATATGTACTCACTCATTCTGAAAGTCTTCATTCCTTTCCATAGACTCCAAATTCCATATGGTGTCATTTCCCTTCTGATTAAAATGCAAGTCTGTTGCTGCTGAATTCTTCCAGCTCTCCGTAAATCTGAAAAATTATTTTCCTTCATTTTTGAAAGATATTTTTTGTGAGCTAAAAATTCTAGGTTGACATATTTTTTTCTTTTTTACAGTTTCTTAAAAAATGTTTCTCCACTGCTTCTAACTTGCATTATTTCTGGGAAGAAATCTGCTGTTATCTATACCCTCACCCCTTCCTGTATATACATGTCATTTTCCTCTAGCTGTCTTAAAGCCTGTTCTCATTAATACCAATCTTAACGAAATTTGGTAGAATGTTCCTCAGTGGACACATTTTATGTTTCATGTATTTCAGGGTTATTGAGCTTCTTGGATGTGTAAGTTTATACATTTCAAAAAAAATTGGAAAAGATATAGCCATTACTTGAAAAAAATTAGTCATTTGTTAGTTTTTGTTTTGTTTTTGTTTTGAGACATGGCCTCACTGTGTAGCCCTAGCTGGCCTGAAACTCCCCTTGTATACCAGGCAGGTCTTGAATTCACAGAGATCTGCCTGTGTGAGGTATCTCCTGAGGGCTGAGATTAAAGCCATGTGCCACTATGCCTGGCCCTAACACTTTTGATTTTTTTAAAAGAAGATTTTTATTTATCTTTGAGAATTTTTATACATATATACTATGTTTCTTGGTTATATCCATCCCTAACTCCCCCTCTCACTCCAGTTAATACTGTACACATTTTTTTTTATGAGTATTGGACTATCCACAAAGCACCGACGACAGCAGCCACACTACTCAGGCAAAATGACTCCTTTTCCTACACAGCCAATAGCCCATAAGGTATAAGAAGATACTCACAGCCTCTCGCCCATCCATGCAGCAACATTGACTGGCTTGATTTTATGCAGGTAACCATATTCATGTGAGTTCATGTGTGCAATGGCCATTTCATGTCTGGAAGATAGCATTTCTCTTCCTCACCCTCCTGCTCTCACATTCTTTCCTCTCCCTCTTGCCCTCATGCTCCCTGAGTTTTGGGTGGTGGAGGGGAGTGGTGGAGGGAGGTTAATATACAGGTCCCATTTAGTTCTGATGACACAACGGCCCTTTTTCTGTCAACACTTTGACCAGTTATGGGTATCTTCATTAATTGTCGCACACTGTAAAAAGCACTTCTCTAACCAAGACTGAGAACAGCACTAATCTATGGGTATAAACATAAATAGTTAGAAGGCAATTGGACAGCATGTTCACTTGACAAAACAATGATATGCTCCTCCGTAGTGTTTATGACTGCCCAGTCTTTAGGTCCTGATTATATTTACAGTGCTAGACAAGAATTCCCTCTTTTGGATCAAGCCTCAAATGCAATCAAAAGCTGTTGGTTGGCCCCACAACTGTCATGCCATTATTGTATCAGAGCACACATATTTCCTAGTAGGTTAATATTCTAGCATTCAGGGTTCACTGGTAGGGGAGCTCACTGATGACTTTTCTCCCACAGCTACCTGCACAGCCCTTCCTTTAGTATGGAAGATGGCCAACAGGGAAGAAGTGTCCAAGTCAGTCTGAGATTGATTGTTCTATGTCCCGCAACCATGAATGGTATTTTCAGCAACAGGCTCTTACCACCTTCTTAGGGTGGGCAACCAAGAAAAATATCCACTCATTTCTTTTAAACTAATATAATAACACATTTATTATCTATCTTACAAAAGAATAAATTTTTGGCTTTCAAATCACGATACAAAGAAAAAGGCAAATAACTGAAAACTATAAGCTGAAAGTAGGTAGAAACCAGTCATGCTTAGCTATCAGCGGTCACTCCATGCTTGGGGCTATCGCAGGGACACAAATCAAGCAGGAACTGAAGATGCACTGCGCCCACAAACACCGAGCCATCTAGAGAAACTGCTTCAATCCCAAAGGCTGTTTGGTCAACATACACAGCAAAGTAATCCTTCGTTCTCCCAGTTCCCTCTCCCTCCCTGTTCCCTCACTAAGAGAGAGTCGATGATGCGTTGACACTGGGTTTGTTTTTTAACATGTTTAGCTTGCGTGTTTTCAACCTTTAGCAGATAAAACTGCCCAAATCGACTGCAAGCAAAAGCCATTTCTATTTTTAGTTCCTTAGCGGCTGTAGGCTGGGCTTCATATGGGAATCGGTTATGACTGTTTCCTAACAAGCTCAATAACCATGCCCAGCCACAGCTTCAGCAAAGCCTCATTTCTCATGTTGATTTTTGTGGCTTTTTTTTCCACAGGAGTCTTTGTACGCTTCTTGCAGAATTTCATTTTCTCCTTCCCTGTCTCTAACTTTTCATTATAAAAGTCTCCTGTGATATACTTTAGTGCAGTGTGAGCTGCATTTCCTCCTAACAATCGTTTTGGGCTTGTTACCTTCTTCACTGATGATACAAGGTAGCTGCCTCCACCCCTACCGCTGGTTTCTAGTTGATACTGGAAATGTTTTTTCTTGGCATCACCCAGAACTGAAATCAAAGAGTTCCGGGGAGCTCAAATGAGGCTGTATGTGCTGGGACACCACTTCTTCTTTTCGGCCCTCCCCTCTGGGGATTCCAAACATATGGACATTTGACTGAGAATTTGTCCCCTACTTATATGATTCTCTGTTCCTTTAAAAACTCTTTTCTGATTCATTTGTGTTTTATTTTGGTTAATTTCTATAGTTAATATCTTTAAGTTTCCCAATTTTCTTCTCAAATATTTAACATGCTTATATTCCTATCAAGTATATTTTCATCTCCAATACTTTAATTTCCTCTTTTAAAGTTTCTATTTCTTTCTTTTACACACATATATACACAGTACAATAAAACTGATGTATATTCCTATACCATTTACCTATCTACCAGTCTATTATTACCTATATATCACCTTCCAGGTATCTACTTTTCGTGTTTAATCGCTCCATTTCAAACATATGGCATTTAGTTACAATGACTGGTTTAGAGTCCTGGGTTCAATCCATGACTCTTTCATTTCTTAGCATTGATCCTCGCATCATCCTGACAATGTTGTGTTGAGGTGAAAGATACTGGCATACTAATAAGGGGCTTCTGTTTCCTGCACTGTTTTTCTTTGTGTGTACCCTGTGACTCCTCTGTGACTATGCCATCTAGACTTGAACTCTGAGAGTTCCGTTGTACAGGAGATTCTCATCTGTGTTCTGTGGGGCCTTTGAGAGTGTATGGAAGCATTTCAAACAATTAGGAAAATGAATTACTTCCCATAGGAGCCTTCATTTTAAGAAAGATTTCAGTGATTCTATATACATTTTAAGACAAGCACAAATAAACATTCTTTGATAGAATATAAATTGCTATATAAAATAAGTGGGCCCCAGGACTAGAATGTCTGGTTTCAAATTTCTGTCCAATTACTGATTGATAGTGTGACATCAGGCAAGTTCTTTACCTATACCTTGGTTTTCTCCAATGCCATGAAGGTTATAAAAGGACATTAGGTAATAGCATGAGTTATGGGTATATGATTGAATGTAAAGCCCCTCTCTACAGGAGGGAACTCATGCCTGGTACAGTAAAGAGGTATAAGCATCCTGGCTGGTGAAGTCATAGGCTCTAGGGGACATGGACAAATACTAAACTGCCTTCTAAATTTTTATCTTTATATATATAGATTAGTGCAGCTCTCAACCCTCATCAGAGAAGTATTTTGCAAAGGTTTCTGGTCAATACAGAGACTTACAACTAGTCCAAGTGCAGAGAACAAGTGATATGTTTAACCTTAAGCAGGATATCTGTATCATCCAGGTCTCAAAGTTTGAAGAACAAGGAAGATGGGGTAGAGCCAGGGTTTGGGGCCTGGTACTGAAGTGAAAGAGTATCTCCTTGACAAGACACAGCCACTGCACTTACGAATTCACTGCATTTATCTATAGTGATGACTTACAAGATTGAGCCCATCACCATTTTTTCATGGACTGTGGAGGGGTCCATGAATTCCCACTCTTTTCTAAGTGACTAATGACAATTAACGGTGACTGGGAGAATGGTGTAATTTTCTTCAGTGGTTGTGCTCACTAGCTTTATGTCCACTTGACACAAGCTAGAATCATCTGAAAGGAAGGAACCTCAATTGAGAAAATGCCTTCATAAGATACAGCTGTGAGGCATTTTCTAATTTAGTGATTGATGGGGGAGGGCCCAGCCCATTGTGGGTGGTGCCATAGCTGGGCTGGTGGTCCTGGTTTCTAAGAGAAAGTAGGCTGAGCAAGCCATGAAGAGCAAGCCAGTAAGCACCACCCCTCTATGTCTTCTGGGTCAGCTCTTGCCTCCAGGTTCCTGCCCTGTTTGAGTTCCTGTCCTCAATGATGGACTATAGTGTGGAAGTGCAGGCCAAATAAACTCCCCCCCAACTTGCTTTTTGGTCATCATATCTTATCATAGCAGTAGAAGTCCTAACTAAAACAGTGGTATAACTACTTCTACGATGTTCTTGATGCACAAAATTATCTCCTATCCATGACCAGCCAGGTTCAGCACCACCCACAATAGGTGGGCCCTTCCACATCAACTGCTAGTCAAGAAAATACCTTTCAGACTTTCCTACAGGCTAATATTATAAAGACACTTTCTCAATTAAAATTCTTTCTTCCCAGATATGTCTAGGTTTATGTCAAGTTGACAAAAACCAGCCAGCACACTTGATGTAGTTATTGGAATGAGAATGGTCTTCATAGGTTCATATATTTAAATACTTAATTCCCAGTTGGTAGAACTATTTTGGAAAGACTAGGAGGTGTGGCCTTGTTGGAAGAGGTATGAGGTTTCAAAAGCCCACAGGACTCCCAATTAGCTATCTTTGCTTCATACTTGTGGATCAAGGTGTAAGCTCTCAGCTACTGCTCCAACAACATGCCTGCCCCTCTGCTGTCCTGCTTCCCATCATGATGGTCATGGACTGTAATCCTATGAAACTGCAAGCCCCAGGTCAACTCATTCTTCTCTAAGTTGCCTTGGTAATGGTGTCTTATCACAGCAATAGAAAAGTAACTAGAACACTCAGCATTTTGTACTTCCAAAGATATCTGCCTAAACATCTTTCCAATAGACTTTGGTCTTAAGCTGCTAGAGCTACTTTGCTCCAAGGCAATGGAACAGAGACAGTGATCACATTTGGGGAATACTAAACTCTGGCCTTACGCCTGAAGATCTCTAATATAAATCTACCTGAAGTTTCACCCTTACCCCGTGTGTATCTCTTCCCTATTCTGTCTCTTCCATTTCCTTACTGGGCTGTTGGTACCTTAATAAATCATCTACACCAATTTTTTGTCTATTAGTTTTCTTGTGCAGAACCTGATTAATGTAAGATATGAACATGTCACAGTGTCTGGAACAGTGTTAGTCTTCTGACATGGGACAGGAGAAAACCCAAATTAATTAAGGGACTATTCTATTACTACTAATCTCAATTCTTTGATTCTATTCTGATTCTTTAAACTTTTCTTAAAGTATGAACTTTATATCAAAATTTATAAGATCAATATATATACATTTTAAACTTTGTTAAGATATGAATGGTCATATAGAGTACTAATTCTAGAAAAAAGGCTTCAATTAGCTGCCTATACATGTCTTTGTGTTCGAGTCTCTTATCAGTTTTCTGCAGGAAATCATGGCCAGGCCTAACATCAACTGAAGTCTCCAGGAAGAAGATGGGGCCCCACAACAACAACAATTCCACATGTACAATAATAATATCACTAAGCTGACAAACATCATCTACAGATCAGCTTTAGACTACAAAGTGCTCAGAGCAATTTTGAGAGGGCTAGCTGAGATGATACAGTCTCAAACACTACTTAAATAAGGACTTGAGATAAACCCTGAACTTTGGCATTATACACAGACTGGATAACGAATGATATAGGTACCTTTCCTAGAATTTGACAATTAACCCAAAATTTTTCTTTTCAGAATAAAGATACCTTCGCCCATACCCAGCAGGAAGCAATTTTAAGAATACGACGCCCACATTCCCAAAGAGGTGGTGTGGGGTGGGTGGTTTTTTGGTCTTTTAATGGGTTTTGGGTCTGGGATAATTTTCATTGTTTAGGAGGGTTGGTTACAAGTTGTTTAAGGGTTAGGAAAAGGGCTAAGCAAAGGAGATTAGATTTAAGGTTCCTGTTTTTTTTTTTTTTTTTTTTTTTTAAAAAAGGAAGACAAAGACAATTACTAGTTTTAAATACTTCATATTAGATTGGATTGTTTTATATT
>CABHPP010082789.1:0-14658 GCA_902168425.1 Peromyscus attwateri
TTTTTTTTTTTTAATGAGAATGACACTCATAGGCTCATACATTTTAATGCCTGGGCCCCAGTTGGTGGACCTGTTTGGGAAGGATTAGGAGGAATAGCCTTATCAAAAGAGGTTTGTCACTGGAGATGGGGGTTGAGATTTTAAGAGACCATGTTATTCTCAGTTAGATCTCTTTTTTCCTCCTGTTTGTAAATCAGGACTCAAGATCTAGGCTACTTTTCCAGGACCACGCCTGCTGTTCACGCTCCACAACATGCTAATCATGGAGTAGTCTCTGAACTGTAATCGCACAGTTAAACCTCTCTTCTATAATTTGCCTAGTTTATTTTGTCTCTTCACATCAATAGAAATATAACTAAGGCAAATCATTTTTGAATATTTAGCAAGACCTCAATTTCATGATATTATTTCATAGAGAAAAGAACATTTAACTGACACCAGACTTGATTAGAATTCAAATGTATTTGTAACAAATATATGGATTGTAGTATATTTTCTAGTCCATCATTAATTTGGCATATATATTAAAATCATGTGATCTACCTTGTACTCAAGAAGGATTGTCATTCCATATCACATGAATGAAGAAGCCCCCTTGAGGTTTCCCCAGAAGCCTTAATTTGATACATTTTAATTGATACAATGAACGATGTACTTGATACTGTAGAGGAGCACACCATTCCATACTACACTATCAAAACCAACTATGCACACTTTGCTGCTTAGAATTTTTACCTTTTGCCAGATTAGCCTAACTTGTATCCTAGTTACTTTTACCTACCAATAAATTGTGGGGAAGAATGGAGCATTGTATACACTCTCCCCGAGTAATCATTAAATATCTTTAAATCCTTGGGGAAAGGAGAGGCCTCTTGAGGCTTTCCCTATTCTGTGACAGAAAGCTAATGCTCTCAATCTTGATAAAATCTATTGCGAGTGATTACTGGCAGTTCAAGAGGTAGATGACCATGTTATGTTGATGTCCAGCATTCCACAACACACATCTTAGGTAAAATAGTCAAGAATCACACCCAGAGTCTGAAATGTAGCTCAGCTAGCAGTATATATTCTGGCTTTTATGAAGCCTTGGGTTTTATTCCTAACATTATTTTAATCAGAAATGATGCAAAAATTGATCCAGACACTAGGCAGATAAAGGCTGGATATAAGGTCATCCTCTGGCTGCATAGTGAGTTTGGAGACAGCCTGGGATACCTGACACACCATTTTAAACTTTATATTGAAAAAATATATAACCCTTTGAGGAGGTGGTTTGAATTTAGATACTTCACATGTGGATAAAATTGCATAGCTATATTTTTGCTATTGGGACACTAGCCAGTGAAAACAGAATAAAATATGCCATTCATAATATGAACAAAATTCATACATATGGCTGTTTAGACACAGTTCTGTATCTGTAGTGCTTCAAGTGTTTGACAGGCCAAATGCAAATTCTTTACTTAGGAAGACAGCCTTCACACCTTCAGACTAGGAGTTGGGGAATTCTTACAAGTTTGTAGAACATGAAAATGAGCAGAACACAAACTAAAGTAACTTATCACAAGGGAAAATAAAACAGTGAGAAAACAAAAATGTAAACAAAACCAAACAGATGCCAGCCCTGTCTTCATACACCATAAAAATAATGAAATCATCTGATACTCCGTGAGCACCTGCACTCCTTAAATATAAAGGAAGGTTTTTTAAATGTAAGAATTCTCTCTAATTCATATATTTAGATAGATACTAGACATAGATTAAAGAATAAAATTGCATATAATTGTTGTGGGGTATTTGTACACTGTGTGAAGGTGTATTGTTGTGATTGGTTAATTAAAAAGCTTAATGTCCAATAGCTAGGCGAGAGGTGAGGCAGGATTTCTGGTAAGAGAAAGGAAGTGGAGGAGGAACCTAAGCACACAGGAGATACCAGGAGACACAGAGAGGAAATAGGAGGTACAAGATGGATCAGAAGTAGTGGCACATGTTAGAACACAGATTAATATAAATGGGTTAATTTAAGTTATAAGGGCTAGTTATAAAGTAACCTAAGCTACAGCCTCAGCTTTCATATTTAATAAGAAGTCTCTGTGTCATTATTTGGGAGCTGGCTGGTGGGACATAAAAAGACTCCTTATATATGGCGTCCAATGTGGAAGCTTGAATTTCCACATAGGGCCTGAGAAAGTGGTCTCTTGGGTAGGTTCAGTGTGCAGATGTGCAGCTCTTTAAAGAGGTCCTGTTATACAGCAGAACACTTGAGCAGCTGTCATGCTAGGTAAAAATGCCTGCCACATTGTGGGCAGGGCAGCTTCCCAGAACTGAGGTGGTAAATACTCTGGCATAAGACTAGGCTCTCACTGAGGAGGGTGGAGGTAGCCACCAGTACCATACTCAGTGTTAGCAGAGGAGTTTTAGGTTTGTCTCCCAAGGTCAGAGAAGGCTGCAGATGCACAGAGTGTCAAATCCAGACCAAGAAAATGTCTGAACAGATATAGTATGCTTAAAAATGTGCTTAGATGCCGAAGAAAGAAAAGAAAATGGGTGTAGACAGTCATAGAAAAATAAATAATAGTTTAAAAAAATAAAGACTTTAAAAGAGAGAGTGAAGTACTATAAAAAGAAAGATGGGAAATACACAGGGTGTCTGAATCCTGTATGATACTTTGTTGACTTTCAATTTTTTAAATGCTAACCTTCCAAAAATAGTAGCTGCTGAAAGACATTTGATTATGGAAACCAGTCAATTAAATCAAACTACGTATTTTAAGAATATCTTAACTTCAAAATGGATGTCAGAAAATATGCTGTGTTGGTGAAATGTTATGCCTTTGTTTCCACAGGAAACAAAATTTATGGTTCTTTTCAAAATTAATAAATATCAAATTTGATTGAGGGTCACCTCCTGAAATTCTTGTCTGCAGACATAAAAAAAGAAAACAAGAAAGACTACAGGACAGGTAACACGTATGCTAATCCCTCACCTATGGGAACATCTCTGAGAATGAATGATACATGATAAACCTTGTTGGCTATAGAGTCCTCATGGCTTAATATTACATGTCATCCTAGAATATGGCATGGATTGAGATTTATATTACAATATAAAATCTCATAATTAATATAAAATTTGATTATGCAGTCCAAACAGACTTATAAATTTGAGAGATGTCCTTTACCTGCTCAAACAGAAAACAGAAAATCATCTTTAACTGACTTGTGCACACCACACATTTCATACTTGTGTTAATGCAGATATGTATATATCTCACCTTTAAAAGTTTGTGTATTCTCAGGACAAAGGAACCACATGCCTACGAAGAAAGACAAGTAGCCAAAGTGATCCAGACTCTCAGAATGCCTATTGCTGTTTCCTCAAAAATCTGCATTCAGAACAACTTCAAAGCAGCTGGATAAGACGGTCCAGCCTCACAGACTACTTCAGCAGGACTTCAGTTAAGCCCTGGGCTTTCCCATCAAACAGAAAGTGGGCAACAAATGATACAGGTAGTTCTCCCAGGAATTGAACATTTCTGAATTTTTCAGCATCCCCTAAATATGTCATTGTACCCAGAAAACAAGAAACAACTTTAAGAACACAGTGACCACATTTCTAAGAGGTGAGGTGTGTGGTTTTGGTTATTCAATAGATTATGAATGTTTATTATCATTTAAGGGGATTGGTTGTAGTCTATTGTTGGTCATAGTCAGGGAGAAAGCTGGTCAGGGAGAAAGCTGATCAAGGGAGATTGGATTCAGAACTCCCTGAAAAAAGTGGGCAGGGATATAGGAATGATAGCATCAAAGGGTAGATTATTGAATCTACTTTTAACTAAAAGGCAACTATTAATCTCAATTTTTTTGTTTTGTTTTTTTGAGAGGGTTTCTCTGTGTAGCTTTGGAGCCTGTCCTGGAACTCACTCTGTAGACCAGGCTGGTCTTGAACTCACAGAGGTCTTCCTTCCTCTGCCTTCCAAGTGCTGGGATTAAATGCTTGCACCACTAACATCTGGCAATTATTTTACATTGGTATGGATTTTTGTATATTGATACAAATTAATGCTATTTTTCTTATACTGTATATATGTATCTATTCTTATTTAAAGTATTATACCCATACAACTTATTTAAAAATATAACTAAAAATTCTAGCCCTTGAAAACTATTTAGGATAACTAAATAATACAGGTTAGTAGTTAGTCATGTCTAATAATCAAACTTGTAGTCATGTTAGGTATGTTTTGAAAGTTGAACAGAGATATATTTTAAATAAGTAGATGGTCTTCAAACACTTCAATGACCTACATAATATGGCATTTAAAATGTTTTAATAACATTAGGCTTTTCATGACAATGTGACATGTCTACTCCTGACAGTACCAATTTACTTCAAAAATGATGATGGACCTTAAAGAACCTCCATATGAAGTTTGCTTTTATTGTGGCAAAATTAGGCATTGAGCAAGAAATTGCCCTTGTCTCAACTGCTGATAGCATGCTGTCCAAATCAGACAAGCAGGACACAAAATAAGGCAGCTGCTGAAATATGCCAAGACAAGGTTGGACAGTCCTTCAAAATTACTTCTTCACAAAAAAGTCTGTCAGGTATTATAGGCCTGGAGGCTAAAGTTGGATGCTTCTACATTGCGGAGGAACCATTTTGACTGTCCAGGCAGCCAGGTGTTTCTGTCATTTCCATAATTTTGGAGGTTGCTTGCTTTGTACTTCCTGTTTACTCAGGTAATATTATATTCTTCTCAGATTTTTGATGAGGTTGAAAGAAGATTATAGTCATTATAGTCAGAGTTTTTGTAGTTTTGATAGAAATTAAATCAGCTACAAAACTTTTGACTCACAAAGATAGGATAGATAATGCATTATTTTTGCTGCATTTGCCAAGTACAGACAGACTGGACAATGTAAATGTAATTCTTACCTGATAATTGTTATTATTGTGTATAGTTTTACTATGTTAGAGATAAAACCATTCCTTCTTATTTAGACAAAAAAAAAAACAACAGGGAATGTTGTGGGATATTTGTGCACTGCGTGAAGGTGTCTTGCTGTGATTGGTATAATAAAAAGCTGAATACACAATAGTTAGACAGAAGATACAGGTGGTATTTCTGGAGAAAGAAAGGGAGAGGAGGAGGAACTGAGACATGGAGGAGATGCCAGGACATGGAAAGGAAACAAATGATACAAGATGAAAGAGAGGTAATACCAAGTGTTAGAATGTAGATTAACATAAATGGGTTAATTTAAGAGCTATTTAGGAAGAAACCTAAGCTATAGGCTGAGCTTTCAGTCCTAGCATATTAAGAACCAAAGGAGGGGAAGGATTTTAACCTGTAGATATGAGAGGCAGCGACAATTAACAGAGACAGAGATGCAGCTATATGGGGAGAGACATATGCACAAAAAGAGCTTCCAGGGTAGCCAAATTGGTATGATGACTAACATTGCCTCCCTGGAAATAGCCAACATGTAGAAAATATCAAGGAAAAACTAGCAAAAGAAATAATCAGAAGTCACATACAGATTAACTCCAAATCTGAAAGACAAAATGATAAAAATTACCTTTATTGTTTGTGAATGACTATTTAGCTGAAAATGTACAACAAAATTCACTTTTGGTATGGTTGTGATTAGTAGTTGTAGATGGAGACCAACTTATGTAAAGGGAACATGCAGTAATAGGCTGTCTTATGCTATGAAAAAATAGCCCGAATGCTACTCCTCTCCCCAGTTAAACTATGAGATTCTTTGTAGCCAGAAATCTATATTAAAAACTTTTATGTAGACTATGTATTCCTACTGATGATTAACTTTTGAGATTATGAGGTGTAGTTACTGGTATTTAAGAATATTGTCTTAGTGAGACAGTGTGGCAAACATCTTTAGTCCCAGTACTCCAGAGGGAGAGTTGTGTAAAACTTTATGAACTTGAGGCTAGTTTGATCTGTATAGGGTTGCAGGACATCCAAACAGACATACAGAGAGACACAGTCTCAAAAAATTATGTTGGCTTAATTAAATATTATAGCTGGATACTATGTCTCTGATTTATTGACTGATTTTTACATTGCATACAAACTAGAACCTTAATAGTCTAATAAAAACAATTGTCATTGTTTTATGTTTGTACATATAAATTGTTTATTGTGATTAGCATTTAAAAAGTATTTTCAATAGGTCACACGTAGATATTTTATATCTTTCCAGTTCTGCTATTTTATAAAGTTTTCTATAATTGAGTAAACTACCTCCTCTCCCTGATACAACAATACACTTATCTTCATGTGTTCACATCTTTCCTTTTGTCACACATGGTCCTCTGTGAGCTGTGCCAAATCACAGGCTAATCAACACTTGCCTTCTTTTCTTACATTCTGGTCCCTTGTGTGTCAATTCTTAGACTGTTTTCAAAAGTAAAATTGTGTTTCTTTCCCATGTGCATACATATAACACTTACTCTCTTATTTTGTATTTATTGGATATTTTAAAGAAACATTTGAAAACGAAGTTTAAATTGCAGGCTTAAATAAAGCTATTGAAACATAGTCAATGTAGAAACTGTAGCCAAAAACAATATAAATTTAAAACGTGTCTTATTTAAAGGTTTAAAGCATCTTTTGTACCTTTTTATGTTCTCTGATTTAGAAAAATGTTCATACTAAAATAAATGCTTTGAAATTATAAGTAAAAATGGCCCATTCTACTGCTGGATTTTCTAAATATACATTTATTATTTGGTGACCCATAGCAAATGGGATTAGATAGTTCTTTTGAGACTTTTAAAGGTCAGTATATTATACTATAATGATGTCTTTTGAGAGAATTTGTTATTGTACTAATGTTGTTATGGCCATTGTTTCATAAAAGCAAGGTAAGAAAATGTTAACAGCAACAATATGCATCAGAACATTCTTAATACTAAGTGTAAACAAGTATTTATACAGTGGTTCTTATGTTTCCTTTGTGGTTCTGAAACTTAATCTTCTCTCATTTGGAAGATATGTGTTCTTTTAGACTGAGGAATTTGCTCAATGGAAAATTTCCAAGCATCAGGAATGGAGTATGGATTAGTAAGTCAACTTGGTGGCCAACCTGTAAACCCAGAAGGTAGAAATAAGGGACTCCTGGAGAAAGCTGGCAAGCCATTTTAGACTAATTGGCAAGCTTAAAATTCAGTGAGAGATCCTGCCTATGGAAATAAAGGAGAAATCGAGAAACATTAAGTATCTAATTCCGGACTCTACACAATCTCAAACATGTGCATTTGCATTACTCACATAAATAATCTCATAAACATGCCAAAAGACAAGAATAAATACACATTTTATACACACATACAATTTTTCTCTCTGGGTCCCACCAAACCCCGGCAGTCCCATTGCCCAATTATAAAATAAACATAAAGATGCTTATATTATTTAAACTGCTCGGCCATTAGCTCAGGCTTACCATTGTCTATCTCCTACTCTTATAATGAGCCCATTTCTGTTAATCTGTATGTCGCCATGTGTTCCATGACTTTACCTATTGCCTTTACATGATGCTCCCTGGACAGCAGGCTGGCGTCTCCTCCAGACTTCTACCTCCCAGCCTCTCTTCTCTGTTTGTCCTGCCTATCCCATACTTCCTGCCTGACAACTGGCCAGTCAGTGTTTTATTTATCAGTCAATCATAGCAACATATATTCACAACATACATATGCAAACATAAATTATATTATGCATGGGTTGTTATTCAACTACACCTGAGACTTAATCTTAGTCTGTTGGCTAATTTGTATTTTTATTTCTGTAAATTCCACTATTCTGAGAATTGACTCTGTTCTCATTCCCTGTCAGATACAAGGCCTAGCTACACAGTACAAGCTTGCCTTAAATGTGTGATCCACCCTGTGGCATTAAAAGTGTTCATCCTTATTTTTAGATACCCTAACAGTATTCATTTTATATTCAACTACTGAGAAAATGTCTGTGCTTCTTAATTGGCCTACATAAAAATATAAGAGACAATTTTATGGGAAGAGAGATGGAAAAATAGATAATGAATTGATTTTCAAATTTCTTTAAATAGTTGTAAAGAAATAAATAGGAAAGGAAATGAATTTATAAGCTAAATTAATACAAGACAAATTAGATTATGCAATATGCCTTTGAGTTTCTACAGAACATTTGAGATTTGAGATTACATCAGCCAATGGAGCCAATGACTTTTTTGAAATAACGCAATTAAATTACTCACTGGTTATGGTGATGACCTAGGAGTGCCTTGTGCTCTTACATTAATGAAATTGTAGCATGATGTTATAATCTTACAGGCTTCATTAAAATATTGAAAATTTGATGCCAGAGCTAGATATAATCAAGTGAAATGAAATCTGAATTTAAAATATATGGTACTAATTTAGTAAAATTCTTACAACCATAGAAAATCAATTATTAATTATAGAATATTTTAAACATTAGGTAAATGAAATCTATTGGTTTTGGGGACAAAATAATCTCATCAATAATTAATTACTGAAGTTAACCTAAACAAGTACATTTACATAAAAATGAGTTTAAAAACTAAACATGTCTCTATTAAAAGTTGAATGAATTAATTAAGTTTTGCCTGTCTAGTCTGAATTCACCAAGAAAAATGTTAACATAAATTAGAAAATATGAATTTTTATTTAATTATGTCTTAGTACCAACTGAATGTTGAGTGACTAGAACATATACTTTTAACTGTCACCGTTTTTATTTCACATATTTAAGTTTTGCCTTTGCTTGCATTAAAAACACTTTAACTATGCCCATTAAAAAATAAAAAGTTTCTTGCAAGGCTTCTGTTACTATTGATCTTTTCATGCTTCATATCCCTTTTCCTCTCCAAATTAATTAACTTTTTTGTTTTCTTGTTATTAATTTAAGACTTAATTTTTCTGACTATAGCACACATGCATACTGTATTAACATCATTTCCACTCTCACCAAACTCTCTCTCTCAAATTCATTATTATTTTATAAGTATATTTATTATATATAATATACATTATGGCAAACAATATGTATCAATAAAACATACACTTAAATTTAAAATAAACTTAGCTTTCTTTATTTTATTTAAAAGGAGGAGTGTCTTACCTTCATGTATATATGTGCAACATGTGTATAGCTGGTGAATGCAGAGGACGAATGGAGGCTGAGGTTTCCTGGAACTGGAATCACAGTCCATTGTGAGGCATGATATGAAATCTATGATGCAAACCCAGGTTCTCTTCAAGAGATAAAATTGCTCTTACCACCCAGACATCCTTCTAGCCACATACAGTTGCTCATTTGGTGAAGCAGATTATATATTATATATTTTATATATTATAAATATTATATATTTTCATCATTGCATGAATTTCTACCTACTTTATTTGCAGATATAGTGTATATTATACATGCAGGCAAACACATATACGTATTATACAGATAGATATAAAATGTAGCTAGATACCATGTGCAAATAAATGAATGGCTGGAAGAATAAGTTAATAATAAGGAAATAATAATATTTTAATTTGGAAAAGAAACCTATGATCTTATATCATATTTTGCTTATGATTAACTTAATTTCAATATATGTCTACCAAGAATAGACTATATTATAGTGGTATTCTATTTGTACTGAAATGTGATTTTATTTGTATGTTAATAAATAAAGTTGCTTAGGGGTCAGAGCTATTAGCAAGCCATAGCGAAAGCCAGGGCGGTGGTGGTGCACGCCTTTAATCTCAGCACTTGGTAAGCAGAGCTAGGTGGATCTCTGTGTGTTCAAGGATACAGCTAGCATTGGAGACACACGCCATTGATCTCAATACCAACCATAGAAAACGTGGGAGGTCTGGACAGAGAGGCAGTGACGAGACAGCCACGTAGTTGTGTTTATAACCAATGAGAAGGAAGAACCAGAACTCTTTATAAATCAGACGCACAGGAAGTAGCTCCCCTTTTCGGAGAGCTCTCTTGGCGGAAGAAGCTAGCTGGCGGAGAACGGGTAAGCTTCTGGCTCTGACCTCTTGGGCTTTCACCTTTACATTGGCTCTGTGTTTCTTATTTAATAAGGCGGTAGGTTACATCTACACTATATTCTTAATAAATGATAAAATTTTTCTAGGTCCTTTTGACAAATTTATTGTTTCATATTGAGCAGTTAATAAAATGATACAAACAAGGAGATAATATGTTCTACCTCTTATTCCACAAAATGATCATAAATAATTTTGAAACCTTTGCTTATTTCTATGTTTTAATATAATTAAACTATGTCATAATCCTGAATTTGTTATAGTAATATTGAAAACTAATATTACTACAAGGTTTCTAGTAAAAGTATCTGTGATGTTGAATTTCTGAACATTATTATACATACCAAAATTCAGACTATGAAATGCTATGCATTTGTAAATAACAGTTTGCCTATCATACTTCCAAATCATAACTAATATTGTACATTTATTCGTCCCTATTCACACTGTCTGCATTGCTATTAATATATAACAAACTATAGTCAGTGAGAGACTTGACAAAGTCAATAATAGAATTTGCCAAAAATCTATTTCTAATTTGTATTAGGAAAGAAAAATGGGGCACGTCATTGGGTGTCATTGAAATGAATCTCCTGTGTATGTTAGTTAACAGATTTCAAGTAGGATATCCTACAAATTAAATAATATCTGTTTAAAAGGCATAAAGCCACATATTTTGACGGAAGCTTTTTAAGCACCAACAATAAGAAATCATTTTTGGTTCTAGGTTAAATTTTGATGATGTAGAGATTTTTTGAGGAAGTACTAGCAACAGTCTGCAATCTACATTTACATACTAACCTGTCTCAAACACTATGAAAGCAAAATTATAAAGAAGCATTTGCCCTCAATTTTTTCTGTTTTATCTTTTAATATTATAAAGTAGAAAGGTTAAGATGTGGATAACATGAGTGGAAATATTTAATAGTTGTCTTTCAACTTCATTACCTAGAACTAATCTGTTCCTATTATAGGTCTGAGAAACATTTTGACAGAAGATTATATTATTGATGTCAATTAATTTGTACAATAAGTAAATTATCTCAGAATTTCACTTTATGGCTAAATAAAGGCCTGAGCAGGTCCTGAATATGAAGTATGATTATTTCCATTATTGCATGCTCCTCCCTTCAGTTACAGTGCTTTTTTAGAGTAGAATATTTTCTATTTGTATTTAATGTATCTGACAATAGCATATTTACAAAAATAAAATTGAAGATAAAACCAAAACATTCCCTAAAATCAATTACACTAAACAGACTTGGCAGGTTGTGTTCACATATTTTGCATATATATGTCATCACAAGAATTAAAGTGACCATCAAATTGAAAGGATGTTAGATAGACATGAGAAGGGTCACATAGGGAAATGGGAGGAAGGGAGTAATGTCAATATATTTAATGTGTACTTGCTTTAGAATTTTTCAACATTTATTTTTGTTTGTGTGTGTATATGTCTGTGTGTCTGTGTGTATGAGTGTGCATGTGAGGGGAGAGAGAGAGAGAGAGAGAGAGAGAGAGAGAGAGAGAGAGAGAGGTGTAGGTGTCTGCAGAGAGAATAGGAATATCAGACTCCCTAAAGCTGGAGTTTTCAGGCAGCTGTGAGAAGTGAAATGTGGATGCTGGGATCTGATCACAGATCATCTGGAATAACAGAAAGTGCTCATATGTGCTGAGACATACTCCAAGATCTACCTTTGAATTTATAGTTAGAATGATTAAAATAGTAGATGGTCTATATGTTCATTTATTTTTATTTGTTTATGTGAGACAAGATGTTATTATATAATATTTGTTAGCCTAAAAATCATGATCCCCACATATAAGCCTTTAGGTTCTGGGATTAAAGTATGTCACCATGCCCAGCAATAAAAAAAATAATAATTAGAAAACCATCTGAAAAAATAAACATTTTAGAAATTGGCACATGGTTAGATTCACATATTTATGTTGTATTGTGTGTTACTTTGATACATGTACATGTAAAATGATCAAGTCAGAGTAATTAGAAAGTCTAGTATTTTAAACTTTTATTGCTCTATTGCCAAGCAATCATTCAATGTCCTTTAGCACTTTTGGATTATAGAAAAATTATTTTTAACTCTATTTACCTTGTGCTATAAAAGGCAAAGATCTGTCACTTCTCATGGTTGAGATTTTACAGTCAATGTTTCCTCATTATTTTGCAGCTACATTTTCACATAATATGTGATTTTATGGTTATTAAATAACCGACAGATTTTCTTTAATTTCAGAGCAATTGTATTTTTGGATAGAAAATATTTGCTAAAGCTTCTCAAAGTTGGAATAAATCTTAAGGGTGTTTCAAGTACGTTTGTAGCAAGATTCTGCTTGTACAATGTTAGCTTTCCATAGAACTCATCTGGAATTTTCACAATCAGTGAGGTTTAAAAAATGAATGTCGACATGAATTTTAAAGGTTGTAGAAGAAGAATTCAGCTACATAAAAGGCGACCACATTATTTCTTAGTTCACTTGAAGCAATCTTTTCCAAGTTATGCAACTTCTACATGGTCTTAGCTGTGCTTAAGCTGTAGAATGATACTGTTAGAGTACATGGCATGATGTCTCACTGTCAATTCACAGTTGATTATAAGTTGATTGCAAGCATTGTGACAGACATTCAAGCTTTGTCTGACTTGCATGGGTTTGTGACAATTTTCAGGTATAGGCTACCAACCCCCTTTCATTTTCATGAGCATTCTATCTTTGATGATAAATCATGTGGCTATGTAAATTATGAAGGGTTTTTCACAGGTTACATTGTTACTTGACTGAGAGCAGTTCTGGTTATCTGACAGCTCAATTAAAATTACGTTTTTGAAAAAAAAAATGTTGCCGGGCGGTGGTGGCGCACGCCTTTAATCCCAGCACTCGGGAGGCAGAGGCAGGTGGATATCTGTGAGTTCGAGGCCAGCCTGGTCTCCCAAGCGAGTTCCAGGAAAGGCGCAAAGCTACACAGAGAAACCCTGTCTCGAAAAACCAAAAAAAAAAAAAAAAAAACAAGAAACCAAGGAGTGCAGGTTGCTCTCAATAATTAATCTGTGTTATAAAATTTTATATTTAAATGTCTCAAGTATAGATTTTATTAACAATTTAAAAAATCGTAAAATCTTACAAGTTGTAGTCATGGTATAATTTATCCAATATATTAGTATTATTGTAGATGTTACGATTCAATTTGATTGTTTAATTTATCCATTTTCATGACATAATTATTTGTCTATGCAACACCAGCCATGCAGTAAACACAGTAACTGGAGCGATGTCCAGTGGTGAAGAGTGCTTGCTGCTCATCCAGAGGACCAGAGCTTCATTACCTGCACCCAAGTTCACAACTCTCTGAAACATCAGCTCTAGGTGTGTCTATCTCCCTCATCAGTTTAGAAAAATTATTGCTTTCACTCTATCAAAATATGTATTTCAAGTAAGATATATTGGATAAATATTACATTTAAAGAAACAAATACTTGGTGAATATTTGCTGTCAGTTAGTCATAATTCCAAAATACAATCTTAAAAACACATGAACAAAAAATTTTAAATGAATTTTATTCCTTTTAACTTCCTTTTTTTTCATTTTTGTGATTGGAAATAGATTTTTTATCCTACAATATATTCTAACTATGGTCCCCCTTCCTCACCTCTTCCCAGACCATCCTCACCACCCCAGCCACCAAAATTCACACCCTTTCTTTCTCTTTCTCACTAGAAACATACATCTAATAAAATACTGTAGAAGATATACTAAAATGTAAAAACTATGATCAGAACATGCATTATTAATATGTGATAAGATTAATCTAAATATATATATAATATGAATGGAAAATATTTATTGATCTAAAATACTCATCAGCTCTATAGATCAATATTGTCCAAGACTCTTTTTAAATGGGTGACTGGCATGTATCTATTACTTATAAAACACAAGATGCAAATTATCAAGGTACTGGAATATTTCTAATTTTTAATAAATGCTAAATATAAACATACGTTGAACTACACTAATATAAATTGTAGTGGGTAGCCATTCCAGCTTTGGTCTGGAAGTTCCAACCCCCATTGAGGCTTTGGTAACTACCATGCCTACAAGGCCGTCCAAGGGAGGGCCCTGAAGACCTGAGATCCAGGACAGCCTAGCTCTCTTGCTGCTGGGAACCCGGATGCTAGAGGTGGACAGAGGAGAGTTCTCCAGAGTTCTCCAGAGAGCACCGCCGGACTACGCTGCGACTTTCCCCGAACTCTCAACAGACCTATCCTTTCATTTGTAAGTTACGCCATTAAATAAATCTCCTTTTAACTACGTGGAGTGGCCTTAATAATTTCACCAATAATAAATGGCCACAGTTGATAGGAAAGCCCACAAGGCCTCAAACTTACACAAAGAACTACAGGCAACTAAGGAATGTTGACAGTGGGCTACATAATCTTCCCCAGTAAAGAACATACCAATTGGTTATTAATACAAAAGCTTAGCACTGAATACACACACATGTATAATGTTATGTAGACTGAGCAGGTGTTTGTGTGTGTGTGTGTGTGTGTGTGTGTGTGTG
>CABHPP010082792.1:0-54921 GCA_902168425.1 Peromyscus attwateri
CCTAATTCAAAGAACAAGTCTTCAAACTTTTTAAAATGAGGTTTATTCATTTTATGTGTTTTGCTTGCATTTATGTATGTGCATCACCTGCACGCCTGATGCCTGCAGAGGTCAGAAGAGGGCATTGTAGCCCCTGGAACTGGAGTTAGGGATGGTTGTGAACCACCATGTGGGTGCTGGAAATTGAACCTAGGACCTCTGCAAAAGCAGCCAGTGCTCCTAATCCTGAGCCATCTCTCTGATCCCTTTTTATTCCTGTGTTTTCATTGAGACATTTTGTTTTTTGTTTTTTGAGACAGGGTTTCTCTGAGTAGTTTTGGTGCCTGTCCTGGATCTCGCTCTGTAGATCAGGCTGGCCTCAAACTCACAGAGATCCACCTGGCTCTGCCTCCCAAGTGCTTGGATTAAAGGCGTGTGCCACCACTGCCGGGCGAGACAGGGTCTCTTGTAGCCTAGTCTGGCCTCAAACGCCTTATTATTATCCTCCTGTCTCCACTTCCCCAGCGCTACGACTACAAGGGTGAGCGAGCCATTAGCATCGCTCGGTACCTTTGTGTATGCTAAGCCTACATCTCCAGTTTTGTTTATAACTGTCTCCTTCCCTGACACTAGACCTCAGCCTAGGTCCTGGATGTACCAGGCAGGAGTCTAACCACTGCTCTGCATCTCTAGCTTGTATTTTTCCCATTTAAGGTCCTTGTTTTTTCAGCCTGGTTCTCACAAAACAAGCCAACAACAACAACAACAAAAAAATAAAAACCTTGGGCCAGAGAGATGGCTCAGTGGCTGAAGGGGCTTCCTGATAACTAGAGGTCGATTTCCAGAGCCTATGTGGTGGGGAGAACAGAGTTCTGAAAATCATCCTTGGATACCCCCAACCCAAATACATAAATGTAATAAAAATGTAAACAAAAACTTTTTTGTATGTTTGAGATAGGTTCTTACCCTGTAGCCCAGGCTGGTCTGGAGTCTGAGGGAATCCTGCCTTTCAGTCTCAGCCATCTTTTTTAGTGTGGTGGGATTACAAGTGTGGATCACTAATGTTTTTTTTTTTTTTACTATAACATCCTATTACCCATGAGGATCATCCATCTTCCATACACAAAGTGGAGGCCTTGCAACTCAGCAGTGGGATGTAATTAGGCTGGAGTGTGGAGAGGACAGGTAGTGAGTCTGGGGCCAGGGCTACAGGTACATGGAAGCCATGTGAAAACCTTGTTAGAAATAAGGAGTGCTGAGGTGTTATTCTAATGGGATGTCACTAAAGGTTGGAACATGACTTTACCAGATTTGTATTGTGAGACATATAAACTATAAGTATAAACTAGAAGGCGGACAGGTGATTGGACATGAGAAATCAGTTGGGCTAATACAGTGGTAAAACCAGGTGCGGTGGTTTATCCCTGTAATCCCAGCCCTTGAGAGGCTGAGACAGGAGGACTGGTGTGTTTGAGGCTAGCCTGGGCTACATAAGGCATTTTAGGCTAGCCTGGCTGCAGAGTGAGGCCTTGTCTTAAAAAAGAAAAAAACAAAAACAAAAACAAAAACAAGAGAGGGAGGTATTCTTTCTGTGTTGCCCAAGCTAGTGTCTTATCTCCTGGGCTCAAGGAATTCTCCTGCCTCAAAATCCTGAGTAGTTGGGACTTAGCAAAGGTCAATAATTGGGAAGGCACTGGCAACATGAGCAGCTCAGAGAAATGCAGGCAGTTGAGCAGTGTCCAGGTCTTGAGGCAGGGAGTTAAGTGTACATTTATAGCTTCGATATTTGCCCCCCTTTCGCACCAGAAAATGCTTGACGTGTCAGGAATAGAGGAGCAGTGGAGCGCACAGACACTGAACAGCATGCTCCTGATGTCACGGACTGTAACTTCTGCAAAGCACACCATCAAAGAACAGGAACCAGATGGGAGGACAGGAAGTCATGGCATGTTCAAAGTGCACATCTGGGATCCTGAGAGCAAGTTTCCAGAGGACAGCTGGGAGGCAGGAGGAAGGAGTGGAGGGGCCCTGACATGGATTTTCTTTGTGGACATGGAAGAAAAGAGGCTCTGTTTGAGCCAGAGTCTCCCATAGCCTAGGCTTGCTCAAACTTGCTATCTAGTCAAGAAGGACTGGGAACTCATCCTTCTGTCTCCACTTCCTGAGGGCAGGGATTACAACCTGCACATCCATCCTGCTGGTTGAAATTTAAAGCCTTTGGTAATGAAGATTTTCATAGTTTTTTTTTTTTTTTAAGACTTTGCTTAAATCTCTGATCTCTATTTGTCAGATTCGGGCTTGGCATAGGCAGGCCCTCCAGATGTGCAGTTCATCCTGAATCCCCCAGTGTTTATTTGCATTTTCTTCTGTTTTGAAAGTAGGGATTCCAGTCAAGATCTAAGGCACTCTATTACTGAGCTACATTCACAGTCATCCCCCCCACCCCCACCCCTTTGGTTTCACTAAAATTCCAGGCTGGCTTTGAACTTTCAGCACTGCTTGAGATTAAGGTGTGAGCCACAATACCTGGCCAATGTTTACAATCTTTATGAAGAACAAACTGGATGGTAGGTAAGAGGATTCCAGGTGTTTCTCAGCCCAGGTATTTCCAAGTGGCTTTTTTGTGGTGCTGGGTTTTGAACTCTGCCTTGTCCATGCCAAGCACATACTTTACCACTGAGTGGATCCCACCCCACTCAAGTGCTTGCATGACTTGACCCCCCCATCTGAGTTGCTAGTATGATTTTACGCAGCAGAGGTGAGCGTTCATTAAATGGGTGCATGTATGTGGCCTGCTCGGAACAGCGCAAACTTGATTGGGCTACACGCAATGCCACCACCCACGGTCAGCTAACTGGACTATGTCAAGCATGGCTTTTCTGAAGAGTTTGCTGCTGTCTGTGAAAGAGCTCAGTCTCCTTCCTAGCTGTTAACAGTAGCAGAGGGCCATCTTCTCTCCTTTCTACCCCAGTGTTCGGGCAAACATAAACAAGAACCAAACAAGACAGCAGGCATAGCAAAAGATGACCCTCAGTGCTCCATGGCAGGTGGCAGCTCCGGAACAGGCAGCGAGGGGCAGAAATGGACTGACTGGCCTAGTCTGGAAGAAGGCTCCAATTCAAATGTAGAATTTCTGACATGCTTTCGTGTGGACTAGAGGGGATGGGAGAGGAAAAATGGGAGGAAAAAAAAAGTAATATTGAAGAAGCCAGCAGATTAAACAAACTGTCAGAATAAAGCCAAAACCACAATGGTAAATGCTTAGCAGCCAAACACATTTATTAGTCTTTTTTCTTTTTTTTTCCAGGAACTCAAAAATATTTTGTAGTTATAATGTAAGCAACTGAGTTGCACATAATACAATCATATCTTTCCAAAATAAAATAAAATAAAAACTAAACAAAAATAAAATAAGCTGTTTAAAAGCCCAAAAAAACCCTTCAGAAAACTTTTATATATGCGTTACATCATCTCTCAGTTTTAATGAAATGACTACGACTTTATTCCTTATTACTCAACCTGTCACAATCCGATAAAACACCACCCTTCAGTTTTGTTTGTTTATATATATATATATTTGTTTTTGATATATATATATATATATTTTTTTTTTTTGAAATCCAGCATGAGAAATACAGTACCTGCTATGGCAAAAAATACACATAAAATGCAACTTTTCAGCTTATTTGTACATTAGTAGAGTTTAACATTTTGTTTTTTTTTTATTTTTTTTAAGTGAACCAGTGATTTTAAGTACCACTATACTAAAAAAGTAAAATAAAATATAGAAAGGGGGCCGGCCTGCCGTGCAAGTGAACCACCAAAGTGCCTAGTTTCTGTGTCCACGTTAAACCAGTAAGATGAGCAACTTTACCATATGGGAGTCTGACTGAATCTCTATGTTAAAAAAGACAATGCCACATCCTTTTCTCCCCTCAAATATCCTTAAAACTTGTCATCTGCATTTTCTATTGCCCATCAGAAGAGAGAAAAGAAAGTCACCAAAATAATATCGTAAAAGCGATTTCAAGTATAAGAAAACAAAACACTTATAGGTAACTTGCAGAGAGCATCAACGTGTGCAGCGATTTAGTCCTTTTGACAGGTTGTTTCTGCTGAGTGTTTCAGATGAGAGGATTTTCGCGGTACCTTCCATTTGTGTGCAAAGTTGGAAAGCTGCCTCTTAAAACTTCAGCCTCCTGGTGCCTTTCTCTGAACCTTTTTGATTAAAGGGCAAAGAGAACTGCTGAGAGCAGAGAGGAGGGAGTGAACTGGGTGTCACAATGAGTTAAATAGGATCTCTCTCCTCCTCTGCCACACCCCCAGGTCCTCTCACCTCTGGTTCAGCCTCAGTGACCTCTTACTGAAGGGTCTCCCACTCACTGTTTCCTGATTTGGTAGAATGAATTTCACTATGTAAACATAGCCCCTAGGATTACAGAACCCAAAGCAGCATTTGTATCTCCATCGAAAGGGAGAAAGATAAAACAGTCCTCTCCTCAGGTTGCTTTTTGTTGTTGGTTTTGGTTGCGCAGAACAGGGCTGGGGCTGGGGTGGATGCAGAATGAGAAGTTGCAAGCAGATGGTGGGGAGTCAGGGAGTGGGCACGGTTGAGCGGATAGATCTGCTTTATTTTCCCTCCCAGAAGAGTTTTATTTTTTAAAACCTGTTAAAAATGTTCCTGCACCTTAAGTCGTGCTGAAATTAAGGCCAAGGGTGCAGAATCTTGTGCACATGTCTGTGAGCACACTAGAGGTGCGTGCACCATTTTGATGTCTTGTGTTGAGACCACTGCATACACTTTGGTCACTGGTGTGTGCAAAGGGTGTGGTAAGGGGGACGTCCCAGGAAAGAAGTGCAGACATCAGCGAAGCCCTTTGGGAACATCAGAGAGGAAAACAAGGGCAGGCAGAACCCAGCAATGAGAGGAAGCGCACTGATAGGCAAGGGTCTCCAGACAAACTACAGAAGTAAAATCCAAGTGGACAGTGCCAGTCAGAAGATGGGTAGGGCATGCCCATGTACTTTCATCAAGATTCTTCCCTCAAAGGAAGTCGTCATTGAAAAAGACCAGGGAGAGCACTTAAAAAGCTTGACAGATACAGGTATGAGTTCGAGTGGGCTAAAAGAGGGAGTCTTCTACCCTTGTCTCACGGGAGCCCAAGTCTAGGAGGGCAGCAGCTGTCAATGCCCTCACAAGCAGCATGTGTCAACGTGTTTCCTCTGAGAATGTCAGCTTTAAGCAGCATGGAGGAAGATCTGAGGACACACAGGGCTTTCAGAGTTGTTTGCATGACTCCTCGGCTGAGTTCCCTTCTAAGTAAGAAACACATTTTCCAGAGCACTGCTGAAAACGCCACAGGACAGACTGTAGTGCCAAGGACTAAACTCCACCGGGGAACTACAGAACCACACTAACGGGAAAGAAGTGTGTGCATGTGAACAAGGAAAACGGCAGAGAACTCAAGGTCCTGGGTATCAAACCTTCTGAAGGCCCTGGAGGGGATGAACAGGCGAAGAGAGAAATCCGGACATTCCCTACCCTGGGACCTTGGTGCTGGAACAGATGGCACTAGTTAGAGCATGCGTAACCCGTGGTCTGCTGTGCTGTGTGTGGGGAGAGGACCGCCAGGAGAAAAGAGCCACACCACAAACCCAAAGCTACCCCACTGACCTGTTTTGTTTTTTCTTCTTCAACAAGAAAAGAATCCAGATCTGAAACTTCTGATGGCTTAAAATGCAAATATCATATTTCAGGGTTATTTTCACAGCAAAGAAAATGTTTCAAAGAATTATCCGGTTATTTACACATCCTTATTTTATAAAGAATAGCTCAATGATGTCAAGAAAGGAGAGAGGAGTGAAGGGTTTACATTGCTGGGGAAATATACCTTGAGGTATCATTTTGTGTCAGACACTTGAAACATCAGGATTTTCTTGTTGTTTTGCTTTTGTTTAAAGGCAATCGAGCAGATTTGGAACCCTGATAAGATCATGCCTGCGCAGCCTTGCACAGACACAAAGAGACTGTGATCAAGTCTGTCATTCATTACAGTACTGTGAACATAACAAAGATTGCTGTGTGGAAAACACTGGATACAGGCTGAACGGCTCTCGCTTCTGATACTGTGTGTTGTAATAATGCCTAGACCGGGGCAATGCAGGTGCCATGATTTATCACAGTCCAAGTCCACAAAAGAATTGTTAGAACAAAGAACAGGAGGTACAAAGGCCTTCCAGTGCCCTACACCTCACTGCACCACCACCAGTACAGGTGAGGGAAGTAGAGATCAGGGATAGAGGACAGGGAAGGGAAGCCTTGTTTTGCCTGTCAATCAACAGCAGGCAACAGCCCTCTTTCTCAGCTCATAATTAGGAATGGTTCCCTTCACAATGATTGACAACAAAGACATGTAAAAGAGAAGAGGAGTTTCCAAAATGATGTAAAGATGAACTCTCAGGTCAGCAGAGTGCGGCATGGTTTCCTGAGCTTGAAAGGGTTCTGAGTTCAGAGAATACTGGAGCCTGAAAGCTTCCATGGCTGCCCTGGGTTAACACTGCATGGCCAGTATCAAGAATCCTGCACCATAATGGTGGACAGGCATGGCAGACCCCCAGAATTTGCTTCACAATCAGACCTGCCAGAGGGCGGGGTCTGGGAGGTCCCTTTTGCCCTCACTATGCTGACCTGGCAAGCCTCTCCTCTTCCCTTCTCAGACGTGGGGATACCATGGACACAGAAACTGGAAAACATAAAGATGCAAATTGACTTCTTTCCCCTCTTCCCCTGCCTTCCCACTTTTCAGAAAATGCATAGTTACATATTCAGGTTACAAAATGGAGCAAGGATGACCACATCTGGACCTTTTTTTTGTTGTTGTTGTTGAAACAAACAAATAAAATAACCCCCCCCACACACACACACAAAAAAACCCAAACAAACAGAAAAACCTGATTCCAGCAACCTCTTGTTAAATTCACATTTGCATAATAATACATCCCAAGGCAACCAGGAGTGAGTGAAGCCTCCCTTTGTCTTCCTGAATGCTGAAGGAACCTAGGTGAGTGCTTTCCTTGGTGGGGGCTCTGAGGATGGTGGACAGGGCCCTTGGCATCCACTGGATCTTTCTTTAGAAGATAGGGAGAGGCGGGGTCTTTGAAAACAAACATGAAACATATGGATCTCTAGGTTTAACTACAACAATTCTCAAGAACTACAATATGATTTCAGAGTTTTTTCTTTTTTAAACACTGGTCTCAATTCTTTCAAAACCTTTCTCTTTGTGTGCAATAAATACCCTGTTCACATAAATAGCAACATTGCTGTGACTTGAATTTGAGAAAACCGTGGCCTCCTAAGGCAGAGAGGGTGAAAAATGAACCTTCTACAACACAAAGCCAGAAGAAATGCCTTCTTCTTCTTTTCTTTTCTTTTTTTGGTTTTTCGAGACAGGATTTCTCTGTGTAGTTTTGGTGCCTGTCCCAGATCTCACTCTGTAGACCAGGCTGGCCTCGAACTCACAGAGATCCGCCTGGCTCTGCCTCCCGAGTGCTGGGATTAAAGGCTTGAGCCACCACCGCCTGGCCAGAAATGCCTTCTTTACATGCGTGAATGGGTCACCAAAATCACTGCATCCTGATTGCTCCAGTGCTAACAGAAACACACACACACAAACACACCACACACACACACACACACACACAAAATTAGGGAATGCAGATGTAGACAGCTGACCTGCACCGGACTAACCTGGGCCTTGCTCATAACCTCCCAGCCCAAGATGCACAACCACACTATGCAAAATGGGCACTCCTGAAACTCCAACAGCTGTCCCTGGGCTGCCATGAGACTCTCTGACAGATCACAGTTGTCTCTGGACTGACAAAGGCACATTCAGAAGTACTACACTTGAGAGATTCCTTGGAAAGAATTAAAGGGGGTAGTGTTTTAAACACAATTATTATAACTTAACCCCAAACTTCTGGCAAAAAGAAGTTTCAAGCTAAAACTATCACTTGGTGAGTGACCATCTTACCTTTACAAGGCATGTGACCTCTTGCAGGATTCCCAAGGGTTTGTTTTGTTTTGCATAAAGAGCCCCCTTTTGTTTTTGGCATACACATTCAGCATCTACTACCCTTTCCTGCTTTAAGGCCAGTCATGAAAGTAAGGCTACTCCACCTGCCCCCAGTCCCTTTACAACCCCCAGGAGTGGGGTACCCTTTCAGTGGCCCAAGAAGAACTGAATGACCCACCAGAAGGTCCAAGAAGCCAGGGAGAAGGGAGAGAAATGTAGGAAGGAAGGATTTCCCTTTTTGAAGTCATCCCAATTTACTGATACTGGCTGGATACGGGTCAATTGTAATGGGGGGTTTATTTCCACAGCACTGACTACTCATAGTGTGAAAACTAAGCTGAGGCACGTAGCGCTCTAGGAAAACACTATTTCTTTTTTATTTAAAATAGAACACTTCTTGTCTATGAAAGTGTACCCAGTCTGTCCTCTCACCTGGGAAGGTAAATCTGTCACCATGAGGAACAATGCTCAGCTCTGCAGAGCCTCTGGTCCTTTTCGAGGCAAGGGCCATTTCTGTTGAAAACAAATCCACGCACACCTGACCAGAAAGAGCTATTTAAATTTGAAAAGGCAAATAGCAGTTTCTGTCTCTTTGCTACTATCTTAAAAACCATTCAATTGATGGAAATACTTTCCAACTGTTCAGGACCCAGTCAGGATGACCACACACTGGGGCAGAATGGATGCTGAGCTGGCAGGAGCTAGCTCTCCTCTGACTAGTATCTGTCTTTCACGGTCCTGTAGCTTGTTCCATGTCCTCCTTTGGCAGTGTGGACTGGGGGAGATGTTGTCGGCAGTTTAGTGAGGACTGATATTTAGTTTTTGCTTTATGAGACAGAGTCTCTCTGAAATTTGCTATGTAGTGAACTCACAGAGATCCACCTGCCTCTGCCTCTCAAGTGCTGAGGTTAAACGTGTGCGCCACCAAGCCCAGACCACCGTTCAGTTTTTATTACTATATTTTTAGATTCTTGGAGTTGATAACTGCAAATAGAAAGAATGTGGTATGGCTACCCCCTTTGTCAAATTGAAGACTGAGAATAAAAACACTATTGTTGACGAGTGGAACCATCTCTGATGACAGCATGCCTTGGCACCGGCTGTAAACCTACAGGGCATTATTACAAGGAGTACACAAACTCTGGGGACATTCTGTTTCCGTACAGACTGATGATGTCTTCAATAGCCCTGTCCCTGTAGATAAAGAGCAAAGGGGCTCTGCATGGCAATCGGAATCTAAAGATGGAGTCACTTGCACACAGGCTAGAATAACCCTAGCTGCACTCACAGAAGACAGTTGTGACATTAAGAAGCGTAAGTTGTTAATGCACTGACATGGACTGTGACAAAACTTGGCAAAAACACTGGAGAATAAAATTTCTTAAACAAACAAACAAACAAACAAACAAACAAACAAACAAACCCAACAACCCAAAACCAACCACAGCTAAGAATGTGTCTCTGCTCCTAGTTGAAGACCTTATATATACTTAGAGTAAAAAACAAAACAAAACAAAAAATGTTAGTCCAAAGCAACAAATGGCAGGGCTGTATATGCTGAATTTTACCTCAGAGGGCAGGGAAGAATGGGACCTTCTCCACACAGACTCACTTGTGCCTCAATCTTAGAGATGGCTATTGTAGCCAGGCCTTCTGAAAATGTCCTATGGACACTGGACAGGAAAGTAGGCTTGACGTACACATTTTGCTCAACACAGCGACACTACGAGTCAAAATGGCAGAGTATGGGAAAAAAATTTAAAAAGCACACAGCATCTGAGGTCGAAGTAGAATCTGGCTATCAACCTTTTCAAAACCACATCCCTTCTAAGAAAAGGATGACAGTGATAGTGTAGGGCTGGAGGAACCGTGTGGCTGAGGCAGAGAACGTGCTTGCCTAGCATGGGCAAAGTCCGGGCTTTTATCCCCAGCACCACAAACTACAAGAAGGGAGCGAAGTATTTGCAGTAAGTTAATGTTCAGTTTCTGGTTGGTACACTAGTGAAGCCCTTCCAAATTCTTAGCAGGAATTCTTCTCCCTTTCTTTCTCCCCCTCAAGTCTTATCTTCCACATCATACTTAATTTTGAACAAGCTACATTCACAACCAAAGCGGGAAAATTCTTAGAACACAAGCCATTGCGATACTAACCCTTGTTGGCTGTAACTAACTGAATGACAATACGCAGGCGATGCTTCACCAAGGACACTTAGGGGGAGAACACAGTTTGGAGTCTGTTGTTTTAGGACCAGCACTGCTGTACTGCTAAGGTCATTCCTATGAATGCTAGAAATGGAAAGTAAGTTTAAGGATTAAGGGCTTAAGGGCTGAGAGCAAGAGATGCTACATGGACTATTCTTTTTTTTTTAGACAGGGTGTCAGAGACCTGAGTGTTTCTTACTCTTAAACGGGGTCACGGCACTGGGTCTCAGCGGGAGCAGAGGTTCTCCCAGTGACGGAAGACAACTCCTTCCCCCACTTGTGCTTTTCTTTTGGCTACTCATATGGTAGACAGAAACAAGTTTGTGATGCTCATGAGACATACATACCTCTACCTACCACTAATCAAGAATTTAAAAAAAATAAAAATAAAAATAAAAAGCCGGCCGGTGGATTTCTGTGAGTTCGAGGCCAGCCTGGTCTACAGAGCGAGATCCAGGACAGCCAGAGCTACACAGAGAAACCCTGTCTCAAACAACAACAACAACAACAACGAGTTGTTTAAAACAAAACAAAACAAAAAACCCAGAAAAAAAACGCCTACTATAAATCAGAAGCTCACACTTACATGCTTATAATATGCACAAAACAAAACAATATAGTGGCGACTAGCAAGCCTCTGTATATATGCCAGAATGTGCTGTAAGGGTAGCTCACTGAATTTTTCCATGTATAATGAAGTCGCCTAATGTCTTGGTAGACAGGGTTCTTGCTAAAGAATACCATGGGAAGGGAAGGGCTTTCCACCTTTCAGACACCCTCACCACACCCTCTTCTCAGGTCATTGCCAATCACTAACAAAAGCTTCCAGAAAGATGACAGATGGAAGAAGGGCACGGGCAGGGAGAAGACAGGAAAACAGAAGTTGAGAAGCAGGAGCCTTCTTCCACTGGCCCGGCATAAAAAGACTTTCCCATCACTGTAACTGTCATCCTTCTACACACGGAAAAGTCAGCACCTATGGAGGGCACACAACAGAGGAAAGAACTTGGCATCCCACATTTTCAGACAAAAAAACATACTTAACTTCCTCAATTTTTGTTTATTTTGATTTAGCCCACTGCCTTTGGGGCCTGTCCAGAACCACTCCAATTTCCTTTACAGGTAAGCATCTTACTACTGTGGAGTGACTGGACCACGTGCACATACACACTCATCTCCTGCTTAGGATGTCTGGGTGTATGTACGAAGGCACTAAAGCGGTTAGAGAATGCAGGCAGCAACCCCACCCATTCACTTTACCTGTGGAGCTGGAGTTTCTTTCCCACTGGGAAGCTTAAAGTTTGAAAGAAGCTGTGGCCATGACCTCTGGCCCCAGGAGGGAATACAAAAGGAGAATTCAATATCATCAAAATCGAAAGGAAACACTCCACATCTCCACCACCCAGGATGGGGACAGTAAGCAGCAGATCTTCAAAACAGCATTTAACACAGCACAACAGTAGCTGGGAGCTAAAACAAAGTAAAACCGCTTGTTCCTTATTAGAGTCTTCTGTTCCTCCTGTAACAGATGGAGGTGAAACAGACATTCCTCACGAACAGAACAGTCCATAGGTAATTCTCCTTTAGTAATGCTTGTATTTAAGATTGTTTAAAATATTTCCTAACTCTTTACACAGATTCTCAGCAATCCAACAACCGCACTACTTATAGAGTTTAGAGCCAATTCTTTTTTCTTTAAGCTGTTGTTTCTTTCTTTATTCCTTTCTTTTCTTGCTGGGGTTGGAGACAGGGAGAAGGACTGCACTGGAGAACATAAACCTGACTGTGGAGACGTCAGTCCAGCCTATACAGAGGACAGTATGGCGGCAATCCTACTCATGTACAGACACGCCCCCATTCAGTTAGACCCAATCTCAAGTGAGGCTGTGACGGCGCTCACAAAACCTGATCCTTCTCCCACAGTCGTTAAGATAATGAATTTACCTGTTGCTGCTAAATTGGTAATTTTTAAAAAATATTTCTATGTATCTTAAAATGTGTGATTCCCCCGTATGATAATAACATTTGGAGACTTCTTTTTTTTTTTACATTTTTGTAAGTAAAAATCATTTAAACTTTTTGAAGTTTCAGGAACTTGTAAAAGTTTACTAACGGGAAAGAAACGGCTGTCTAGCTAGGATAAGATACGGTTAAATAAACCATCTTCAAAAAACTGGCTGCCTACCCTAGAATTCCTGAGAATGCTTGCAAATTTTAAAGCAGGAAAATAAATGTTAAAAACAAAAACACTGTTAAATGCTCCCAGAGTTAGTCTTCATCTAAAATATATATATTTATATGTGTGTGTGTGTATATATATATGCATATGTATATATACATATGCATATATATATACACATACTTTTTGGTCTTTTTTTTTTAAGTTTTTAGTTTTTTTTCCCTTTAAACTTATGATGGAAGAACATTTTAGCTTCTCGTGTTTATTTTTACATATTTCAAATCCCTCATTATGTCTTGTAAACAAGAGGGGCTCTAGCACCCGGCTTTCACCGTAGTATCGTAAGGAACTCAACTAAGCCATAGTGCAGGTCAAGGACCCAACAGGCAGAAAGAGGAGGAGGGGAAGAGGAGGAGAGGGCAGGCAGGGCCATGAACCAAGAGCGGCAGTGGACAGTCCCCATAGGCTCCTGGGAGTCTGGGGATGCTAAGATTTAGCCTTCAGTTTGCAGATATCTGAATATAAGCTGAGCTTCACTTGGACATCTCCACCCATGACAGAGCTCTGCTCCAACACTGAGAGTCAGTGGGGCTGGAAGGAGACATTTTGTAGGGGCAGAGGTGGGAGGGGAATGGTGATGATGGAAACCAGAGAGCAGGAGGAAGGTAGAGTCCATGTGAACAAGGTGCTGCAGGAACAAACCAGACTGCAAACTCGTTTGCCCACCCCCCTGCCAAGGGCTTCCAGACGGGCAAGCACAAGTGCCCACAGGGACGAAGCCTGTCAATCTCTTCTGAAGCCAGATTTATATTCAACAGGGGAAGCCGAGAAGACCACAGGATTTCCCACTCATTGTCTCACAAAGCCACTGACATGCAATTTTGGTTTTTTGTTTGTTTGTTTTTTGTTGTTTTTCATTTTCCTATCCATACCCCCCTACCCACCTACACAAAGACACAAGCTGAAAGTCCAATACATTAGGCATTGTTGTATCCTTCACTGAAGATGCTAAAGAAAGAAAAACTCCCTTGTCCTCAATAGCAGCAAGTCACAGAGGACAGCAGAGGTCTGCTCCCACCAGGGGCTGGAATGGGCAGGTAATTGCTGGTACAGAATGTCGGCACTTCATGTTGAACAAACAGTACGATGCAGACTAGGATATCCACACAAGTGCTAGCATGTTACCCGCACACATCCCCCCTCCCTCCCCCCTCCCCCCACCATCTATTTTGTATGTAAGGATTCCCCTTCAGGTTATCTTCCACTTTCTTCACAATAAGCAGTTTGATGTATTTTGATTCCAACATAGTACATACATGTTGTTGATAACTGTGGATTAAACATTGCCTCCTGTTCGGCCCAGAGAACTACTACATTGATGCTTTTTTAAAAAAGTCTTTAAATACCAAAATTAAAAAAAAAAAAAAACAAAAAAAAAACAAAAAACAACCAACATTACAAGAAAAAAAAAGAGGTCAAAACCAAAACAAGGTGCAATACTTAAGTCTTTGCTAAGTTATTTCTGCCTAAGCAAAACCACATACACAGGAAACACAACACAGAAACAAAGGGAGAAGCCTGAAGTACACACTGGTTTAAGAACATTCGTTAAGTAAACGTTTCTGTCAGTGATGGCCTGGTGCTGTAACACGCCATGGCCTGGCACAGGTAATGCTCAGCGAGAGAAGAGCAGAGGGAGGAGCTGCATGCTTCCAGGAGGCTGCTCACAACTTGCTGTTTCCTCAAATGATAATGAGAACCAATAGGAATATAGATTTGCATTACCTGATTCCTTTTAAAAAAATTCTCACACCTGATCACATAGGAAGGTGGGAACACAGTTTTTCTGCTTTTAAAACATCACGTGATTTAAAAATGACTGAATCTTCTGTTCCCATTCAAAGTAGCAAAAAGGCCTGCTTGGGACTTAAACTCCCATGTGCTCAGCGGCAGCTCATTTCACAGCACAGAGGTGAGCAACAGGTGCTCTGAAGAGGTACCTCCCCCCAACTACTGGACTTGGCAGCGCTTCGCTCAGCTGCTAGGTCAAGAGAAGGCTGGGGACCTCCCGTTCTGGCTACTGCTCTCATCACTGAAAAGCACCCTTCGCCTCAACGTAGCCCGAAGAAGTGGCTTGAGTTGCAGCAGCTCCCTGTGCTCCTGTGTTCTCATGGTTAAAAAAAACAAAAAGCAGATGGCCGGCCAGCCAGCCTGCGGACTGTCAGCAACGCAGCTTTCTGAGAAATCAGGGTGGGTGAGATGAGGGGCAGGACGCAGGCACACACACAGAGACAGAGAGGAGGATGCACACAAATGCACATGAACACACGTGCACACACATACCAGAACGAGCATGCCTGGGCAGTTACATGTGCCAGAACACACTGGTGTTTATCAACCAGCCAATCACAAAATTTTTCCTTTTTTTTTTTTTTTTAAGGTTTTTTTGTTTTTGTTTTTAAAGTGAGGCTCCGTCAAGTCTTCCCTCCCCCCTCCCCCAACAATTCTTTTGAATTTCCCTCCCACCCAAACATGGTAGACCTAAGGACGGAAACACACCCAGTGCAAACAAAGTTAAAAAGCTATTTTTTTCAGTATATATGTTTCTTAGCAACAACTTCCATATAACATGAAAAAAGTGAAAAACTAGAAACTAATTTTTTTAATTTTTTTGTGTTTAAATTTAAATGGTATGTGTACTTGCTTCACATTGTCTTTCTAGGTTGGCGTTCATGATTCAAGTATTTCAAGAGTGATATGTTCTCTTTTTGGATTCATATTCCAAACGAAAAAACTGAAGTTTTAAGGGAGGCAACTATGTGCTCAGACAGTCTGTCAATGACCCACCTTTTTTCTCTCTCCGTTTTCTTTTTTCCTTTTAAAAATGTATTTATTGCAAGTTGAAAAAAAAAACGAAAAGGTCAAGTTAGTGCTGCTGCTGTTCCAAAAAAAGGTCACGAGGTCAGAGTTGAAAGTTCTAAGTTCAGATTGAATCCGACCCTCCTCCCAGAAGGTCACCAGGTAGTAAAGGAGCAGGGCTGCCCATCCTATGGGGATCTTCCACCGTCGGGACTCCCCACAAGCTAGAAGAATAGTTTGGGGGGCCCCACAAGGAAGTGCCAGCAAGGTCGGCCCCACCGCTGCTGCCAGCACTGCTGCTCCACTGCCCGAGCCCGGTGGACCCACCGAAAAGGTTCAGCGCAGGGCCAACGGGGTCTGCCTGGGTCTGGCTGGTCTCCAGGGACTGCCATCCTGTGGCAGGTGCGCTTGGGGTTGCTGCAGGTGTAGGGGGCTGAGCTTGAGCCAGAAAGCGGCTGACTTCATCCTCAGTGGCAAACTCGGCCAGGATGGTAGTGTTTCCCAACACACACCTGGAGAAAGGAGGAAGGGAGCAGTGTGATCTATGAGATCACAAGCACACAAGGGGTCACTGCTGTCAGCCCTCTGCCACTGTGTGGTCTACATGCTTGCTTGCTTATTGATTGATTGAGATGGGGATCTCACATGGCCCAGGCTGGCCTTCTGCCTCTACCTCCGAGTGCTGAGATTACAGGTGTTTGGTTTATGCAGTATTGGAGACTGAACCTAGGGGTATACACATGCTAAACAAGAACAATTTAGCTACATCTCCAGTCCACCTGTGTGTGTGTGTGTGTGTGTGTGTGTGTGAGAGAGAGAGAGAGAGAGAGAGAGAGAGAGAGACAGAGACAGAGGGACAGAGAGAGAGAGAGACAGAGACAAGAGACACAGAGAAAATATAGAGCACAGAGGATATTTTGGGCAACGGCACTACTGTGAGTGACACAATGTTCTGAGGTTGGATATATCAGCATATATTTGTTCAAACCAACCACCAACAGTGACCCAGAAACTACACTTAACGCTAATATAAACTTTGGTGGATTGGGTACCAATGAATGTTCGTAAACTGTAGTAAATGGGCCGTTCTAATGAGTGGTGCTGGTAATGGGGAGAGGTGTCATTGAGGAGCGGTCACGATTATAATGGGGAGTTGCTGGTCCATCCTCTCAATTTTGCTGTGAATCTAAAGTATTTTCAAAAACTTTCCAGTCTTACAAAAGCAAGAAAAGCGTCAGTTATTTATTTATTTATTTATTTTTGAAACTCCACGTGAGGTAAGTAAAGAACGACAGCCATTAACATCAGGCAAGCCAGTGCCAACACTAGAGCACCATTACATCTTAGAGGGTGAACCGGCTGCGGGGGGCCTGACTATCATTTGTTTGTGCTCTCTGGATTTTTGTCATGGTGTCTGTGGCTCAAGGGAGTCAACACTTTCCTGTCCACCAGGGAAAGAGAATGGTCTGACCCTGATCAACTTCTGTCCACTTCATGCAAAAACCCTGCTACATACAATTCCTTCTTAGGGCTGGGTGTGCTGGCGCACACCTTTAACCCCAGCACTTGGGAGCCAGAGGCAGGTGGATGTCTGTGAGTCCAAGGCCAGCCTGGTCTACAGAGTGAGGTTAAGAATAGGCAGGGCTACACGGAGAAACCCTGTCTCAAGAAGTCAGACAAGACCAGGTAGTTCAAGTATTGATGGCACACGCCTCTAATGCCAGCACTCGGAGGCAGAGGCAGGTGGATCTCTGAGTTCAAGGCCAGCCTGGTCTACAGAGCAAGTTCCAGGATAGTCAGAGCTACACAGAGAAAACCTGTCTTGAAAAACCAAAACCAAAAAAAAAAAAAAAAAAGTACCAAAGAGACAAAATTTCTTAATTACATGCTACAACAGTAAGCAGCTAGATTCTAGCATGAAAACAATAGCATTTGGAATGTTCTGCATGTTTACAAACATTGGCTTTGTTTGTGGTATAATTACTCACTGTACAAATTATTGACATTGAAATTCTGATTATGAACCTGTGACATACACTAAACAATGCAAACAAAGTTAGGTAGAAAGACTGCCACCTCAGCATCTGCAGATGTATACATGACTGAGATTCTTGTGTGCATGCTTATGTCACTGTTTTGTTAAGCAGGGCCAGAACACTCCTGTGCTATCTAAATGTCTGCAGGGTGCAGTACTCACATGTGCAGTGCAGTCTGGGCCTTGGCTGCCTCTTGTTTGGTGCTGTACCGGATCAGGGCAGTGCCCTGGGTTAGATTCAGATGGAATGTCAGCAGTGGGCCATGCTGCATGCAGATCGTTCTCAAGGTTGACCCATCAATCTAAGAGGTAACAACACGCATGAGCTAAGATGTAGAGGAGGCATGGGAAAGGGAAATTCTAAAACATTTAAAGAAAGACACTGAGACTCATTATTCTTATTTTGTAAATAAGATGTTTCTGTATAAAAATAAAAATGTAAGAGCCGTAAAACCTAAGCCTGTCTTTTTTGTTTTTTTTTTTTTTGTTTTTAGAGACAGGATTTCTCTGTGTAGCTTTGGTGCTTGTCCTGGAACTCACTCTGTAGACCAGGCTGGTCTCGAACTCACAGAGATCCGTCTGCCTCTGCTGGAATTAAAGGCATGTGTCACCACTGCCCAGCATTAAGCCTGCTTTTTAAAGAGATCAACAAACAAGTATGTGCTTATTTGTAGAGCTCAAAAGGGCAAAAATAAGAATTAAAGTTACCATGCAAAGTTATCAACATCATTACTAACATTTTATTTTTTCTGCCTCTCCAATAAATAATCTCACAGAGACAGACAGGTAATACAAGAAAAGCACTGACAGTTAAAACTGGCCCAGTCCAAAAACAATTCACTCCAACTCTCTCACATTCCTCCGACATATACAGAGGGGACTACTTCCTCCTCCTTTCTAACTAAGGCCATTTGACCAGAGGCTGTAGGGATTATGGGTAATTTCTCCAACTAAGGAGTTATATGAACAGAGCTATTAACTCTATGGATTAATTTTGCAACAAGATCTTAAATATATTTAATTAAGCCTCAATTCCAATATTTTACTTCACTTCATTAGAAAAGGAATGTTACAATTGGGAATGCCTTAAAAAGCTGTGTAATGTGGTAGAAAAACAGCCTAACATACATAAGGCCCTA
Organism: Peromyscus attwateri; assembly: GCA_902168425.1. Classification (NCBI taxonomy): domain Eukaryota; kingdom Metazoa; phylum Chordata; class Mammalia; order Rodentia; family Cricetidae; genus Peromyscus; species Peromyscus attwateri. The sequence goes on from CABHPP010082792.1 coordinate 18,472, forward strand.
GGTTCCATTTTCAGCACCAGTGGTAAGCCTGAAGAATAAAACTCAGCAATTCATGTTAGCTCTTCACAGAAAACAATCCTGAGTATGTCAGTATATGGCACAAACTGCTTTTCAGGAGACAGATGTCCTTTAAACACATTTTTGGTGATGAAAAGTCAACTTCCCCATGCATCAACTTTGCTCTACTAACAATTTAAACTAGGAGTGACATTACTCTATTTACTAGGCAGTTCTAATATTTAAAGAAATCAATTCTTTCTGATATAAACATAGCCAATATCACAATGATTTTATATACATTGGAAATGATGTATACTTACTATTTCTTAGTGGATAGAAGGAGTGAATAATGAGCTAGCATGCCCAAGCTCTTTTCACAACTGAGTACCTCTTATTGCCTCTCTCATCCTATCCATATTATAACCACCACAAAGTGTGACAACTCTTATAAACTCTTTTTTTTTGTTTGTTTGTTTTTTGTTTTTCAAGACAGGGTTTCTCTGTGTAACTACTTTGGCTGTCCTAAAACTCACTCTGTAGATCAGGCTGTCCTTGAACTCAGAGAGATCCGCCTGCCTCTGCCTCCCAAGTGTTAGGATTAAAGGTATGTATTACCACTGTCAGGCATAAACTCTTAAAAAAAAATAAGGCATACATAGTTTGAGCATCATCATGTTTGATTTTTCATATTGGGCCTGTATTTAAGAGTACCTGCTCTCTGTGTGTGAGGTCCCGGATTGGATCCTCAGTATTAGTATCCCCCTATCCCTCCCTACCCCCATTCTTTATAGTTTAGTCAACTATTAGATAAGGGAATAAACTGAGACTTTTATTTATTTATTTTTGATAGACTAGACAGCCCTGGTTGACCTAAAATTCCCTATGTAGACCAGGGGGGCCTCAAACTCAAGAGATCTGCCTGCCTCTGCCTCCTAGATGGCATGCACTACTATGCTTGCCTTAAATTGGGACTCCTGAGTTGATTAGACATCATGGTAAAGAATGCCTTTCTCAAATGTACCTAGAAATAGGAGTCTTGTGATTTACTTGCCACAAATAGGTTCACTGGGCAAATGAGTTTACAGTGAAATGTATTTCCCCATAGAGAATCCTAACAGACATTAGCATGTTAAAGGGTCTAAGAAATCTCAGTGGAACTTTATCAACTGAGCCATTTTCCAAGCCCCTTCTGGTAACATGTTTTTTATATGTGACTAAAACACATCATCTCATTTGATTCCAGATTCTTTTTGTTTTGGTTTTTCGAGACAGGGTTTCTCTGTGTAGCTTGGGAGCCTGTCCTGGCATTCACTCTGTAGCCCAGGCTGGCCTTGCACTCACAGAGATCCGCGTGCCTCTGCCTCCAAGTCCTGGGATTAAGGGCGTGCACCACCACCACCCGGCTGGTTCTAGATTCTAACTGGCTTATCTACACAACACGCTTCCTTACCAGTAGGTCATGCAACCCCACTCTCACTGCTTTATAGTCTGCTCATCTCTAGCACATGAGGGTGAGGGTGAGGCCTAGTAGCCAGCACCCCATCCTGTCAACAGGACCTCTGCAGTGGCCATGTAATGAATGTGCTTTCTTTATAGGCTAGAAGAGAGCATCACTCCTCTATCTGGAGTTACAGCACTTGATGTGGGTGCTGGGAACCAGACTTGGGTGCTCTGTATAAGCAGCACGCGTTCTTAACTGCTGAGCCAGCTCTCTAGTCCCATAAAGGAGCTTTCTATCTGCCAACCTCCTCCACTGTGTCTTCCCCTTTTTTTGATATAACAGTCCCATGTACCCCTAGAACTTACTTACTATGCAGACCAGGCTCGTCTTGAACTCACAGATATCTACCTGACTCTGCCACCCAAGTGCTAGGGACTAAAGGTGTATGCCACCATGTCCAGCTCCTCTTGCCATAAATACAATTAAGCCCTATCTAGAACACCACAAGAAAGTAAGGTTACCTGTGGAGTGAGATTGTGAAGAACCAGCCAGTAACTAGGACGGACAGAGCCACCATCACTCCAGGTAGAGGCTGCAAACAATAGAAGATAAGGAAGAGTGAGAAAAACAGAACAAAAAACACCCAAAGCACCAATGTTCTCAGGGAACCATGAAGGGGGTCATTTTCATGCAGATCCTATGTCTTGTCTCTTCTCTTTCCTCCCCTCTCTTTCTCCCTCCCCACCCCTCTCCCTCTCTCACCTAACCCTGACCTTTATGGTCTCTTGTAGTCCTTGACTCCAGTGAATTCATTTGCTTTCTGGTGAGATAGTATTCCCTCCCCCTGTACTCCCTCTATAGTTGTTCATTTTTATTTCATGTGCCCTAGAGAGGCCCTGGGTCCTTTCATCTGTCCCGAGTGCAACTTTCCAATCAAAAGATGCTTTTTCTTCTACCAGACAACTATGGTCTCCTCCACATTCAGCCCTCCCCACGGTCTAAACAGCCATTTCTTCGTGGCAGATCCTTCTCACCCGAGGCAATTCGAGAGTCCTGTGTCCCCCACCCCCTGACTGATCTGGGTGCTGTGCTGCTCCAGGGAGATGCCGGTTTGGGGTTGGTCAGGCCAGGAGGTGGGCGGGGCAGCGGTGTAGTGTTCCTGGAGGAGATGTGGTTTTTCCACATCTTGTTGGAGAGATGAGTGGGGTTGTGTCCTATGGGATCTGGGGACCACGTGGATTTGTAATCAGGGAACTTTGCTGTGAGAAGAGAAAAGTCAGGAAGCAGACAGGTTAAATGGGCATCTAGAAATAGACACAGATTTCTTTTTGTTGTCTTTTTTTCTTTTTTTTTTTTTGGTGACACAAATTTTTATCTGCACACAAATACAGGTATATTTATATTCTATAACTCTGTTGAACTCTTGTTTCAAAACATAGAAAAGTAGCAGGAAGCATACATTTTAAAAGCAGCAGTAAGAGTCGGGTAGTGGTGGTGCACACCTTTAAATCTCAGCATTAGGGAGGCAGAGGCAGGCAGATCTCTGAGTTTGAAGCCAGCCTGGTCTACGGAGTGAGTTCCAGGACAGCCAGGGCTACACAGAGAGACCTTGTCTCAGGTAAAAAAGGGGGTGGGGTGGGAGAAACAGTATGAAAATAATCGTTCTTTGCGTGTGCTGAATATGACATTTTAAAATGATTCTAAACCGACAGAGACTTAACAAGATGATGAATCTACTACTTTCCGGGGTAAACACAACTTGAAAGGGAAGACAAACTCATAGAGAAAGTATTCCTAAAGAGGTAAAGCTAACAGACAGTTAGACTAGTAACAAAGACAGAACTGGAGTGCTCACTCAATGCTCACCAATACCATGAAAAACAAAACAAAACAAAGCCAGAAAATCACGCATTGCTTGTGCTTTGATCCATGTTAGACACCAACACTGATTTTAAAAATAGTGAGTGAGGTTGGAGGAAAGGCTCAGTGGTCTAGATTACTTGTTGTTCTCGAAAAGTATCTGGGTTCACTTCCCATCATGTTGGCTCACAATCATTGCAATTCCAGGAGATCCCATGCTCTCTTTTGACATCTGTGGGCACTAGGCACATACATGGTGCACATACATGCAGGCAAACAATCATACACATACAATAAAATAAATAAATCTAAAAGAAAGTTATCAAATAACTAGCACTGCTTACTATGCTTAAGGTACCGGACAGTACTGTGGGTTATACAATTATCTTGCAGAGCCTCTGGTTTAGATGTGAGACAGAACAACAGAACGGTATCCTTGGCAACAGCACATATGTTCAATACACAGAAGACAGAAAGCATTAAGCTGCCAGCAGAGGCTCTGCAAAGGTAGATCTGAAGGGTTTACAATCAAGGGATGGGCTCAGGAAAGCAGGAAAAGGAAAATCTAGGTTCAGTATAAGTCCTTTCCAGTTTTCACGGGGGCAGAGAGATAAGAGGCCATAGGCTCAGTGTGGCTAAGTAAGCTGCAGTAGAGTTTTCCTAAGACTCAGCACAAACTAGGGAGAGACTAGACTAGACTAGTCTAGACTAGACTAGACTAGAGGGGTGGAGATGAGAGACAGGTTGGAGTCCAGGGGATGAGGGAGAGGAAAGACAGTTCTGAGGACAGGCAAGCTCACTCAGGGAAGTCCGAGGTCAATGTCCAACTGCAAGAAGATAATTCCTGAGACCTGGGCTTTTATAGGAGTGAGGGAACTAGATGAGTGCCAGAGAAGATAGCCATGTGGCCAAGCCTCTGGGGAGAATGAGGCAGAGGACTGCTTCAGCCCAAGGAAACAGACCAACCTAGGTAACTGAGATCTCTCACAACTTTGTAGCCAGTGTGGCACATTTCTATAGTAAGAGCATGTGAGAGATGAAGGCAGGAGGATTGAAGTGAATGTGAGGCTAGCCTGAGCTACACGAGACCCTGTAGCAAAAGAAAAACAACCAAAAACATTCTCTAATCAAACAAAAGAGTTAGACAAAAGTTTAATTTATTTTGTGATCAGACTGGTGTACATGTACAGGTGAGAATGTGGGTGCAGGTATGCACACCATGATGCATGTGTGGAGGTTCTCGGGGATCAAAGCAGGTCGTCAGGCTTGTGTAAGAAGTACTTTTACCTGCTGTGCCAGCTTGTGCAAGTTTTAAAAGTAAATGAAGTCCTGCCAAGTACAGTATGGGGAAGGTGTCAGGAACACAGACCACTGAGGTGCTTCTTTTCAAATGTAGGCTCAGTTCTGAGATCCTGTCCTTGACCCCTAGCACTGGGATTAGTTATATGCACCATACCTTTTTCTTTTGAAACAGGGTTTTACTATGTATGGCTGTCTTGGAACTTGCTAAGTAGACCAGGCTAGCCCCAAACTCATGGAGCTACACCTGTCTCCTCCTCCTGAGTGCTGGGATTAAAGGTGTGCCGAGTTGTGTCTGCTTTTTTTTTTTTTAAATTTTATGTGCATTGTGTTTTGCCTGCATGTATGTCTGTGAAGGTGCCAGATCCCCTGGAACTGGAGCTACAGAGAGTTGTGAGCTGCCATGTGGGTGTTGGGAATTGAACCCAGGTCCTCTGGAAGAGCAGTCAGTGTTCTCAACCAGTGAGTCATCTCTCCAGCCCTGCCTGATTTTTTTTTTTTTTTAAATGTGGGTGCAGGGGACTGAACTCAAGTTTCCATACCTGTACAACAAGCGTTTTACCCATTGAACCATCTCTCAAGCTGCTATTAGCTTTTCTATTCCTCATGAAGTCTCAGTAAACAAATAAATGACAAAATCCAACCAGCCCCTCCCCCGCAAATAATGAGGAACTCAACAAGCATTACTGGCAAATTAATCAAGGTCCTCTTTTTGACTCTGGCTATCTATTTTTCATTATGTCTCTAAGTCAGATTTTGAGGGAAGAGTAAGCTATCACTGGTTGCCTCAATGTTAATCTGGATTAAACTGTCTCTTCCTATGGCCTCTGATTTCTTGGCAGGCTGGTTAACAGAAGCATTTGGTCATCAGGTCATGAACTCTGCCCTCTGAATACCTCCAGCTGTATGACATTCTATTCCCTTTGGCTTCGACCGATGTAATCCTGTGTTAGACCTACCCTATCTCTGTGAGACTAGGAGCTCCCTGAGTGGACAGTGAATGCAAAGAAAGGTTGTGCCCCCATCTGTGCTGACCTATGTATGCTCTTCACCTCCTTTACAGGCACTCCTTAGGAAGTAAATGCCTGAGATAAAGAGGAACCGCACAGTCAACTGCTGAGCAAGAGGGGAAAAGCCACCCAGTACCTGAAGTGCTATGAACGTTGGTAAAGGAGTTGTCAGAGGCACTGTAGGGCCAGGCACCAGGTGAAGGCAGCGAGGTGTTGAGGGAGGAATTAGACCCTTGAAGTGACAAATGAAGAAGAAAAGATTGGAGACAAATGTCAGTATAACCAGGGAAACCTTGTAGCATTTTATTTAAACTTAAATAGAAGGGAAAACAAAATGCAACCAAACATTAAGATGTAAAATGCAATTTTCTGTTGAAATTATCAGGTACTACAAAAAGAAACAAGGCCATGGGTTGACAACTATGAAAATGCTGGTGGGAATCCACACAGGACTGCAGCAGCGCTCCCTTACCTGTGGTGTTGTCCCGCAGCAGCTGGTGGTCAGTATCTACAATGGGAGATGTGGCTGTACCCCCCAGCACACTTCCTGGGGTCACATAGGGGTCAGATTCAGGGTCAATATTTTGGATACCTTTCCATGGCACTCCTGGTTGGAATTCTGAGGCATGAAGAAATGTTAGGGATAGGAGATTGTTAAAAAAAAAAGTTTAACTTAAACATTTCCTATTTTTATTTTTATTATTATTATTATTATTATTATTATTATTATTTTGAGAAAAGGTCTTACTATGTAACTCTGGCTGTCCTGGAACTCACAGAGATCCACCTGCCCCTGCCTTCCAAGTGCTGTGATTCAAGTAAAGGCCATTATACCCAGCTTTTATTTATTTATTTATTTATTAATTATTATTATTATTATGCTAAAATAACTATTTAGTAGAAAAAACATGATCCTGTGAAAAGCCTAAACAATGAATCTATGTACATCAGATTTTCATCATGAAGTAAAAAATTTACCCTGAACAAATGCTCTTGCCAGTAGCAAGTCTTTTAGTATACTGTCTATCCATTCACCTGTCTGGGAGTGAACTGGATCATGCTCATAAAGGCCTGGCTCCATACATGATTCTCCAGCTACAAGAGCAAGGCAAGTCCTAAGGGAAAGTAGAAACCCATGCCTAAGGAAATGAGGCCAAGACCTGGGAGAAAACCTGGGCTTGAGATCAGTGACCTTTCACATTTTTCTTATTAGGTATTGGCCAAAATGCACATACTAAAATGAAATATAAGTGACCACTGCTTCACAGACTGTTCGGGGATAGTTGGGAATAACTTAACTGATGGTGAAAAAAACCTAGACTATATATGAAAGCTTATCATGTTTTTATTGATCAATGAAGCTGTTGTATTTAAAGCTAGGTGATAGCATTAACAAACTGATATTTCCCTAACTGTGTTGAGAAGAGCAATATGTATATGAACAAGAGGCATTATTTCACTTCACTCTAATAAAATGTAATTACACACATTTATGTCTGAATTACATATGGACAGAAGGACAATTACTAATTTGTACTTTTGCTTTACTAAATTTTCTATAATAAAAACAGAATAGAGAGACAAAAGGGAGGAGAGGGAGGAAGGAGGGAGCAAGAGAGAGACATGAAACTTACTGAACCGTGTACCTAGGGCAGATAAATGACATTATCTGACTAATGAATATGTCAATAGATTCAACGCACTCTTTAAAAGAGCTCATGTTATAAGGCATCCTACACACAGGATAAGTGCCAAGTCCCAGCGGCAAGGCCACTTATTAGCCTCAACTCCCATTTCTTGTAGATCTTTCATTTTCCCATGGCACAGATATCAGGGTGTATGCCTTGCCTTTATCAGACAATAATTACTAATGCAGAAAAGAAAGCATGGGGCTTCCTCAGTAAAGCAAGCAGCACAAGCTTCTTCAGAACCTAAACTTAACAGAAGCACTATTCTAGACAAAACATTTTATGAACAATACCTGGAGGCCAACTGGCATTGCTGGATTTACTTCCGATTTTATTAGTCGGTGGAGATTTGGCAGGTAACCAGCTATCACCAGCAGGACCCGTATGGCCACCCAGCGTGTCACCTGGGATTATATCAAACTGGTTGTATGGTGACCCTCCTCGGGTCTTACCAGGGGCTACTATAGCGCCTGAGAAAAGAGAGAAATAATCAACTGTTTAAGAAAGAGCTCTAGCTAGGCAGTGGTGGCGCATACCTTTAATGCCAACACTCGGGAGGCAGAGCCAGGTGGATCTCTGTGAGTTCGAGGCCAGCCTGGTCTACAGAGTGAGTTCCAGAACATGCAACAAAACAACACAGAAACCATCTCAGAAAAAAAGAAAAAAAAAAAAAAGAAAGAAAGAAAGAAAGAAAGAAAGAAAGAAAGAAAGAAAGAAAGAAAGAAAGAAAGGAAAAGAAAGAAAGACAGTCAGAAAGAAAGAGCTCTAGGGAGCTGGAGAGATGGTTCAGAGATTAAGACCACTGGCTGTTCTTCAGAGGGCCCAGGTTTGATTCCCAGCACCTACAGTGCAGCTTAAAACTGTCTGTAACTCCACTTCCAGGCAATCTAATGCCCTCTCATGACATCTGTGGGGAACAGGCATGCACATGGTACACATACATACAAGCAGACCAAACATACACACATAAAACAATAAAAAAATTTAAAAACATTAAAAGAAAAAAAAAAAAAAAGAGATCTCTAAAGCTGAGTGGCGGTGGTGGCGCACGCCTTTAAACCCAGCACTCGGGAGGCAGAGGCCAGCCTGGTCTACAGAGTGATTTCCAGGATAGCCAGGGCTACACAGAAAAACCCTATCTCGGGCTGGAGAAATGGCTTAGAGGTTAAGAGCACTGACTGCTCTTCCAGAGGTCCTGAGTTCAATTCCCAGCAACCACATGGTGGCTCACAACCATCTGTAATAAGGTCTGGTGCCCTATTCTGGTCATACATGCTTTATACATAATAAATAAATAAATCTTTAAAAAAAAAAAAAAAAAAAAGAAAAACCCTATCTCAAAGAAACCAAAAAGATTTCTAATGAACAGAACTTTCAACCTGGCCCTACTCCCGCCTTTTTTTTTTTTTTTTTTTTTATATAAAAAAGGAACTCAAAGACAGGTACTTAGAGTGCATGGAATAAAGATCTTTGGGCTGCCACTAATAAATAGCACATGACCATAATAACTCCTCTCAATTCCCGGAGTCTCTCCATCTCTCACCTAAGCCCACAGGAGTGTTCACATTCTAGAATAGTCCTTTCAATCTGAAAACCCCATGGTGTTACGAAGTCAGTGAATCATACACACTATGAAGCACAGTATCTACATGGGCGCTACTCTAATCCCTCAAAAGTAAGGAATAGGAAACACTCTGAACAAACATAGCACCTTGGAGAATTTTACATGATCTGTCTATTCTATCCCCGATCTTAAGGGCTGGTTAAGCTTAGGTAATCTGGAATCTGCAATATGCTGAGTCCACTGGAGAAAAAGCCATCTGCAATTGCTTTAAATTCCAAGGCAATGAGGTAGAATTCCCACCAGCAATGACCTCTACATTTTCGAGCGCAGGGCCGCCTCACATACAGGGAACAGCAAATCTTTTGTCACTGTATTCCCAGGGGTATTCTTGTGGCTTTGTTAGTGCCCCCTTTAAGCATTTTTATGCAGGAAAAGTGGAAAGCTTAAATTCCCTAAGTTAACAACAATAACAATAAATTTTTCCTTTAACTAAAAATTCAGGAGCCTATGGTAGACTATTTCCTTATTTCCCAAATAAAGTTCTCACATAGTCTGTCACTCATTTGACATAGTCTTAGAGTGGGGATCATGAGCACATACAATACTGTGCAGGATAATGTAGTGAAATGCTTGTATAGATATTGAAGAAAGCAATCTGTTTGGTTTGGACTAAAGGGATATTATAAAACCGTCTCCACTCTCTGCTAAGAGGACATTCACTTTTCTGAGGACAGTGAAAGAAGTCTGGTTCAGAGATGCAGCGCAGTGAGGCAGTGGAAAATGGAGAGCTCGGTTATCTTGAGGGCTGCTAAGGAAATGGGGAGAACATCACATTCTCTGATGAGGAGAGAGGACACTGCATGTCTGAGATATCTTCTCACCTGCCCTTTTGTATTTATTATCCAGACCTGGTAAATCACTAGCCTAAGGGAGCTGTGAAAGTGCCCAGAGCTATGGATGACACAGGACTAGGGTTACTCAGTCCATAAAACAGATTTTATAATTTCAAGAAATTAGTCTTGATTTTGATCATGCTTAGCAGGGTAGGCCGAGAGCTCTGGGTGGCTCCTTCCCCAGTCTCTGGACGGGATTACTAAAGAGGTTTTATAATGGGCTTATTAAGGAGGTTTATAATGGAAACCTGGAGGGCTGCAGGCTGAATGACTTGGCTGGACTAAGCCTGCCAGGGCTCTGCTTCAAGAACAACCAGACACTTGTTTACATTGACTCTCATGGGGACAACTCTGAGTCCAAGTGAAATATTGACAAAGGAAACAAACAATGCACTGAAGGCCGACAGAAGGTTCAGACCTCTCATCTTTCTTCTAGGGAAATGGAGAAACCCTTAAAAGAAAATTATGGACAGGCAAGGCTAATCCTCACTCAAAATATAACTCCAATGCTGTCCTGGCAGGACACTAATTCACAAAGAACAAGGGGCCCAGGAAAAACTCCAATTCTTATGAATTCTCTTCTGCTAGTCATCTTTTGGAGCTTAGGGACATTTCTTCTTCTTCTGAGACACGGTTTTACTATGTATCCCAGTATAGCCTTCAACTATGTAGCTCAAGCTGGTCTTTACTTTGTATGCACAACTATACCCAGTTTAGGGCAGGAGTTTTTAAAAAAATCTGATACCGATCTCCAATCTCTCAAAAAACACAGAGCATGAACTACAAATTCTTGGCAAGACCCTGTCTCAGAAAACCAAACCAAACCAAACCAAACCAAACCAAACCAAACCAAACCAAACCAACAAACCAAAACCTCAACAAGAGGATTCTGTTCTCTCAGCTACTTTAATAGGGTTTTAATCTTATGGGTGCCTAAGTTCATAACTATTATCTCAATCCCATAAGTAGGACATTATGCCATCTTTAAATAGAACCTTATAAATACTGTGTAATATGAATTGCAGACCTAATCTTCCTCTAATATATGATCATAAACTTTGGAAAAATATCAAAAGACTGATGAGCAAAAGCTAAAGTTCTGTGCTTCAAAAAGTTACAAAAGGGGGGCTAGAGAGTTGGCTCAGTAGTTAAGAGAACTGGCTGCTCTTCTACAGGGCATTGTTTGACTCCCAGCACCTGTACGGTAGCTTACAGCCATGTCCCCTGCCCCTATCCCCTGAGACAGGGTTTCTCTGTGTACTTTTGGTGCCTGTCCTGGATCTTGCTCTATAGACCAGGCTGGCCTTGAATTCACAGAGATTCGCCTGGCTCGGCCTCCCGAGTGCTGGGATTGAAGGCATGCGCCACCACCGCCTGGAGACTCACAACCATCTTAACTCCAGGCCCCAGCAATCTAACACCCTCTCTTGGCCTGCATACATGTGGTGCACAGATATACATGCAGCCACAATATGCAGATACAACAGAGTTTAAAAAAACCAAAGGAAGGCATGGTGGTATACACTGGTAACCTCAGTACACAGGTGACTAAGGCAGCAGGACTTTTTTGAGTTTAAGGCCAGAATGAGCTATAAGAAAGACCCTACAATTATTCATTTATTTAACTAAAGAATTTTTTTTGAGACAAGGTCTTATGTAACTCCAGTCGGCCTGGTACTTGCTTGACTAGAACTCACCAAGATCCACCTGCTTTTGCCTCCTGAGTGGTAGGATTACATACCAAGCCTCCCTGAGATACTGCCTTAAAGTGTGATGGGACATGCCTTTAATGTCAGCATTGTGGAGGCTGAGGCAGGTGGATTTCTGGGAGTTTCAGGTACAAAGAAAGACCCAGTCTTAAAAAGAAAACACAAACACACATACAAAGCCAACAAAACATGCAGGGTATTTGTTCAAGGCCTGAGTAGGGATCAGGAGATCCTGCTGGTAACAGGGGCTGCTCTCTCACCGTTTTTGTGCATGGTGGCTTCTTGTGTGGCCACAGAAGGCAGCCCTTCCATCATGGAGGTCCACTGTTTGAAGCGAGACTCAGTCCCAGCCTCCTTGCCACCAACCATGCCATAGTCCATGCCACCAGAGCTGAAGCCTGGAAAGAGATCACAATTATGTCTGTATGTTTCTTAAATCAGAAACCCAGCACCCAAGGCCAGGGGTGGTGGCAAACAATTTTAATCCAAGCACTTGATCCACAAGAGGCAGGTGGATCTGAGTTCAAGGCCAGTGGGTCTACAAAGCGAGTTCTAGGACAGCCAGGACTATTAGCGAAACCCTGTCTAGAAAACACCCCACCTCAGTCAACAGGCTTTGGGTTTCCAGCCAGGCTAGAGCTGGAAACCCAGGGCTTATTGTAGCGTCTGGCTTGGTTTTATGAATGCATAAACCATGGGGGACCTGACACCTTCTTGTCCTTCACCTAAGATGTTGCTTATTTCTATAATAACCCTGTTTCTCCACACATTTATAATGCAGCCCAACTGCTTGCTTGGAGGGTGAGGGTGGTGAGTAGTGTTGAACTTTAAAAAAGATTTTATTTCTAACTATGTGTATCTGTGTGTGGGTATGAATGCCTTCGGAGGCCAGAAAAAGGGTGTCAGAGCTGGAGCTCAAGTTACAGGCAGTTGTGGGTGCTGGGACCTGATCTAAGGTACTCTGCAAGAGCAGTACACACTCTGAACCATCTTTCCAGCCTGGAGATTAGTGCAGACACGAATGTGGAAGACTGCATGTAGCCCACAGCACGTGCCCGCCTGTATGCGCAGGCATGCCTCTGACTGGTAAAGACTCTTCTTGCTGTCATATAGTACCTAGTATGGCCCCAGGATGTGGGCCATGCCCTACTGGCTGCACTAAGGGACGCTCACTGGTGACCTCTATCTACTTGGGAACTCTCGTCATAAGCAGGTTGTCAGGCTTGGTGGCAGTGCTTCTACTCAATGAGCTGTCTTGCTGGTCCATTATATAAACTGGTATACCGTGTAGATATTATAAATAACGTTTAATATTAATAAAACATTAAATATTTAAATAAAATTAGATAAATCTAGCCAGGTGTTGTGGCGCACACCTTTAATCTGAGCACTTTGAAAGCAGAGGCAGGTGCATTTCTGTGAGTTCCAGGCCAGCCAGGGCTACACAGAGAAACCCTGCCCTGAAAAACCACAACAAAAAAGGACTGCAGAGAGGGCTTAGCGGTTATACTGAAGATGAACCAGAACCTGAGCATGCAGACCTTCTACCACTAAGCTACATCCTGGCCATGCCTGATGGATTCTTTACTCATGTATGTAAAAGCATCAGGATCACTGAGCTATACTGCTCTGGCTGTGGAAGTCAGTTTTCTTCCCAAGTAATAGCATGTACTTGGGTGAATATGGACAAGTAGTGAGAACAAAGTACATCGAAACATAAAAAAGCCACCTTTGACTTCCAAATGCTTGTCCCTCAGACAGACTGGCTCTTACCTAGAGACCTATTATAGCCATTTTTCCCCCCTGGGGTTCTGGGGATCCAACTCACGGCCTTGCACACTGTGAGACAGCACTCTTCCACTGAGCTACCTACTCAACACTATTGTTCTTTTTGACAGAGAGGTAAGAAGACAAGTTTAGCTTCACAGACTACTCTAGTCAGGACTTCAGATAAGTCCTGCACTTTCCCATTACACAGAGACTGGACAACAAATGATACAGCTAGCTCTCCCAGGACTTGACCATTATCCCAATTTTCTCATGGTCCCCTAAAGATGCTGTTGCTCTCCCACACAGCAGGAAGTAATTTTAAGAATATGACACTCACATTCCCAAGAGGTGGAATGGGTAGTTTTTGGTTATTTGGGGGGTTATGGATGTTTATTATTGTTTAGGGGGGTTGGTTGCAAATTGTTACTGGTCATGTTAAGGGGGAAACTAAGCAAGGGAGGTTAGATTCAAGGATCTCTTTCTGAAAAGAAAAAGGGAGGATATAGGAATGATAGGATAAAAACAGATTACTAAATCTACTTTTAAACTTAAAAAACTATTAATCTCAAATATTTTACATTGGTGTGGATTTTTGTATATTGATACAAATTTAAGGTTATTTTTTGTTAGGAACATACTGTATATATGTTTCTACTCTTATTTAAGGTACTGTGCCTATGCAGCTCATTTAAAAAATGTAATGTATAGTTCTAGTCCTTGAAAGCTACTATTATAGACTCTTTAGGATAATTAAAAAATGCAGGTTAGCAGTTAGTTATCTATAACAATCAAACTTGTAGTCATGTTACATATGTTTTCAAGGTTAAATAGGTGGTCTTCAAACACTTCAGAGACCTACAAAATATGGCATTTAAGATATTTTAATAACATAAGGCTTTTCATGACAGTGAGATAGGTATGCTCCTGGCAGCACCAATCTACTTGAAAAAACAAAAACAAAAAAACAAAGAATGATGGGCATCAAAGAATCTCCATAAGGAGTTTGCTTTCAATGTGGCAAAGCTGGTCACTGGGCAAGAAACTGACTTTGCCTTGACTGTTGACAGTATACTGTCCAAATTGAACAGGCAGGACACCAAAGAAGGTGACTACCAAACTTTGCCATGACAAGGTAGAATAGTCCTTCTAAATTTCTGCTTCACTGAAAAGTCTGCCAGATATTCTAGGCCTGTAGGCCGAAGATAGATGCCCCAATGTTGTAGAGGAACCTTGGGTGACTATACATATAGGCAGCCAGCCGTCTCTGTCATTTCTATAGCTTCGGAAGTTGCTTGCTCTGCACTTCCTGTTTATTCAGGTAATAGTATATACTTCTTGGGTCTCTGATGGGGTTAAAGAATAGATAGTTACAGTTTTTCTTGTTACCAAATTCACAAAAGAAACTTACATAAGAGATGTAAAGTTTATAAGGTTGAGAAATATAAAAGCTTAAGTTGTTTATCTAAGAAGATGTTTTTTGTTTTTTGTTTTTTTTTTTTGTTTTTTGTTTTTTTTTGATTTTTCGAGACAGGGTTTCTCTGTGTAGCTTTGCGCCTTTCCTGGAGCTCACTTGGTAGCCCAGGCTGGCCTCGAACTCACAGAGATCCGCCTGCCTCTGCCTCCCAAGTGCTGGGATTAAAGGCGTGCGCCACCAACGCCCGGCCTAAGAAGATGTTTTAAGGTCTAAAAAATTATTTTTAGGATGGTAATATAAGTTATGATAGAAAGTGGTATAGGTATAAACTTTGGACTAAGACAGGATAGATAATACAGTACTTTCTCTGAATTTGCCAAATACATATGGACTAGACATTGTGAATGTAATTCTTACCTGATAATTGTCCTTATTGTATGTAGTTTTACTGTTAGAGTAAAAAAACTTTTCCTTTTTATTTAGACAATACCTGATAATTGTTCTTATTGTATATAGTTTTACTATGTTAGAGTTAAAACCTTTCCTTTTTATTTAGACAAAACGGGGGAAGTGCTGTGAGATAATCTTTTTGTACACTATGACTTTGCCATGTGTCTTTGCCAAGGCACTTTCTGATTAGTTTAATAAAGAGCTGAATGGCTAACAGCTAGTCAAGAGAGGACAGGTGGGATTTCCAGGGAAACAGAGGAAGAGGAGAAGGAATATAGGTACACAGAGACACCAGTGAGACATGGAGCAAGTTGGACATATGGAATAGAGGAGAGGTAACTGAGCCACATAGTAAAATTATAGATTAATAAAAGCAGATTAATTAAGTTATAAGAGCACCTCCAAATCTACAGTAACCAGCCTCTTCCCTCAAGCTCACCTTTTACAGAAAACAAAGTCACCACTGTACTTTCCTAAGTCATTAAGAGAGGCTCCCTCTAATGGTCACATTGACCTTCCATAGCCCAGAGAAGATGGCAAGTGAAGGAAAGGGCCTGTCCTATGTCAAGTGGAAAAGAGGTTATTTTCCCTCCCAGCATGGAGAACAGAAGCCAGGCTTTATTCTTATTAAGTATTTGCTCCAGAGAGGCTATTATGAGTATAAGTCAGTTCTCACATCACCTGTAAGAAGACAGCTGGCGAAAGCTGAGACTGCCAGGGTAAAAGACACTCTAGTCTTTACTACTTCTTAGCTCTAGCTGGAATTTATAGGTCAGGGCAGAAGCAGCCATCTGTCCAATCAGGGGTTGGTCCAGGAACAGAGATTTCAGATCTCCTCACTCTTTTTTTTTTTCTTTTTTTCACAGACTGGTATCTTCTTTACCAACATAAATTCTAAATGCCATTACAGAAACAATTAAATAAACGAAAACCCAGCATCTTGCCATGTAGCTCAGGCTGGCCTTGAACTTGCAATACTTGTGGCTTAGTTCCCCAAGTGTTGAGATAACAGGCATGTGCCACTATACACAGGCACTAATTTAAAAAAAATTGCCTTAAAATTTTACTTTACTTTTTGAGAAGGCAGCTTTATCAGTGAAGTGAAACACTTAAACTTGTACATACTTCCATAGATAAAACCTCAGCCATGTGCAGCATTCAGAGGATATATAAATACTTAATTGGCTTGTATGTGTATGTTTGTACATTCCATGAATGATTATATGGATGTTCATGTGTATGCTAACAAGTGTGTATGTGGGGGTCAGGGTCAACCTTTGGTATGTTCCTCAGGAGATACCCACCTTTTTTTTTTAAATGACAGACAGGGTCTTTCCCTAGCTCGGAGTTCAGATTATGCTAGACTAGGTGACCAGTGAGTACCAAGAATTGTCTTCACTTCTCAGTGCTGGAATTACAGACATGTACCACACACCATTATCTACTGTAAAAATAGAGAGGGGAGTTGGAGAGATGGCTCAGCAGTCAATAGTCCTGACTACTCTACCAGAGGACCAGAGTTTGATTCCCAGCACTCATATGATGGCTAACAACCATCTGTAACTCAGTTCCAAGGCATCCAACACCCTTTTCTAGCCTCTTAGGGCACTGCACATATGTTGTACACAGACAAACATGTAAGCAAAACACACAAAATAAAAATAAATCTCAATTTTTTTTTTTTTTTTTTTTAAAATTTGAGACAGTTTCACCATGTAGCCCTGGCTGTAGACCAGGCTGACCTTGAACTCACAGAAATCCCCCTGCTCCTGTCTCCTAAGTGCTGAGGTTAAAGGTTTGCACTGCCACCACCACCTGGCTTCAAAAAAAAAAGTTTTTAAAAGAAAATAAATAACATTACAAGGAAAAAGCAAAGGAGGATAATGTAAAGCCAACCCCTACCACAGGATTGGCTAAGCAGATGTTACACTAAGTATTTGCCACAACACAGAACATACCAGAACCATATCCAGGGATTGGCCCTTTGGTCTGAAGGTCTGGGAGTCCCACATTCAGCGCATTGGGTACCATGTTGTCCAAATGTGGCTTAGGCCCAACAGGATGAGATGGCGAATGCTTCATGCTAGGCTGCCGCTGTTGTTGCTGCTGTTGCTGCTGCTGCTGCTGCAGAGCACTCATCATCCTTGCCAGCTGCAGGTCAGCATCCATCAAGGAAAGACCCGAGAGAAATGGACAGATGATAAGCCAGTACCCCAAAAGAGTCGTTAAGCCAAAGGCGCTCCTCACCCAGAACACTAGGGCACCTCCCCACCCACCAACCTGCTGTTCTTGCTGCTGGCGTACTGCTTGAGAAATCTTTCTCTGGTTCTGTAGCAACTGCTGCTGTTGCTGCTGCTGCTGCAGGAGAAGCTGACATGCCTACAAAACAATGAGGGAACTGCAGCTTCCTGAGACGGACAGGAGAGTCTGCATGTAAAGCACCCATAACCAAGTTCCTAGTCTATAGTTAGGGCCACCTTCAGGCAAACTGATATATCAATTTTTAATCATAATTAATCATCTGTATAAAAGTTTGAACACAAAGTGACAAAAGAGAAGGAAATTAATGCAAAGGGAAAAAGAGAAGCAAATAACCTTTTTAGCAACAGGAGCAAAATATGCTACTTACCAACTGAAACTGGGGAATCTGTGGAAGCTGGCTCAGCATGGCAATTTGTTGAGGAGATAACTGAGGCCCCACATTGAAGAGACCTGGATTCAGGCCACTGTTGGGGAACTGCTTGAGCATTGAGGCAGAAACCTAACCAGAAGACAGAGGGAAAATCCTTAGAATTTATCAAAATAATACCCCCCCCCCGCCTTTTTTTTTGCTCCTATGAAAAAGACTTGCTAGCTCTAAAGCATGCACTGTCAGCTTCTTGAGAACTATCTGCAACATGTTCCACAGTGTTCACAGTGGTTATCTATCTCTGGGCTAGGAAGCTCTTAAGACCCTTTTAATTCTCTCCTAAGACTTTCTAATTTCCTGCAGTAAAAATGATGAAATTTTAAGTCAGGACAAAATCTTTAAGAAAAAAATCTAATGACAATATGGCTTTTCTCTATTTGAAAAATTAGTATTGGAAACATGCCATACAGCGAAACACGATAAACTGCTTAGAGCTAATAAATGCTTACCAGAGGCTGGGTGTGGTGGCACATGCCTTTAAACCCAGCACTCTGGAGGCAGAGGCAGGCAGATCTCTGTGGTCTGGTGTACAGAGCAAGTTCCAGAACAGTCAGGGCTACTTCAGAGAAACCCTGTCTTAACAGTCCCCCAAACAAAACAAAACGCTTACCAGAAAGCACTTACTATACAAATAAGAATATGTATGTATATATGTATGTATGTATGTATGTATGTATGTATGTATGTATGTATGTATTTTTGGCAGGGGAGACAGGGTCTTATTACTATGTTGCCTTGGCTGACCTCAAACTCATTGGGGTTCGCCCTTCTCTGCTTCCTGAATGCTGGGATTAAAGGTCTGTCTGCCTGTACTTTTATCTTGGTACCACTGTCAGTAGGGCCATAGAGCACAACCCTAAAGCCTCCACACAGAATAGGGGTTAAGAGCTTACTTAGTGTTAATGGGGCAAGGCAGTACGTGTCTTTCTGTCACAACTCCTTGGGAAGCAGATGTATCTCCTGAACCCTGGAATTCTGGGCCACTCTGACAATGTATAGAGACCCCCAATAAAAGTAATAAAAAAGCCAGGTGGTGGTGATGTATGCCTTTAATCCCAGCTCTTGGGAGGCAAAGGCAGGTAGATCTCAGTGAGTTCCAGGCTAGCCTGGTCTACAAAATGAGTTCCAAGACAGCCAGGACTGTTCCACAGAGAAACCCCGTCTCGAAAAACAAAAAACAAAACAAAACAAAGAAATAAATAAATAAAAATGAAAAAGCCAGGTGGTGGTGGCACACACCTTTAATCCTAGCACTCAGGAGGCAAGGCACGGGGATCTCTGAGTTTGAGGTCAGCCTGGTCTACAGAGCTAATTCCAGGACAACCACGGCTACATAGAGAAATCTTGTCTCAAAACCAAAAATAAATAAGTGAGTAAAAAATAAAAAACAAAAAACAAAAAACAAAACTGATATTAGGGCTTGAGACAGACTGACTAGGCATGTACCCCAGTGTCTATTATTTCTAAGCTGTGTGACTCAGAACAAGTACCTTATTTAACCTTTTTGAATTTTATTTGCCTATCCCCAAAACAGGAATAGAAAGTAATTAACCAACTAAACCAGCCAATAAAAACCTCAATGTTTTGTTTGAGACATTTTGAGTTAATCTATCCCAAAGACTTAGAAATGTACTTCAGAAATATCCATTCTTACATCACAGGATGGTTCTTCAGGAGACAAGACCAGAATTCCCCAGTCCCTCACCTTCAAGCTAACACATCTGTTTCTTTCACCTCTGTTTCTCAATGCAGAACCACAACAGAAAGTCATTTTCTAGGTACAGTCTCGAGTAGTTGCGGCCAACCATAACCACTTTGTTTAAAGTCAGACATTTTCTTTTCTTTTCTTTTTTTTTTTTTTTTTTTGAGACAGGGTTTCTCTGTGTAGTTTTGGTGCCTGTCCTGGAACTCACTTTGTAGACCAGGCTGGTCTTGAACTCACAGAGATCCGCCTACCTCTGCCTCCCAAGTGCTGGTATTAAAGGCGTGCGCCACCACCGCCTGGCCAGACATTTTCTAACAGAGCCTCGGGTCTGTTTCTCTAGTGATCACATCTTAACTCTCTATTCAATCAAGAGCTCAGTACCAATCAGAACCAGCAGTATTTTACATGTTTTGCTTCCCTGAGTTCTCTTTACGTTTGCAGTGATGAGGAACGAACCCAAGGCCTGAATCAGTGACAGGCAAGCACTCTATTACTGAGCCACAACCCTAGTTCCACACACAATGTAATACTGAACCCATGCAAATGGGTCTCTAATTTTTATTTATTACATTTATCTTCATGCAGATACTCTATAAATGCTTATTAAATGAACACACTGTCATTATTATTCTAACTTAAGAATCATTTACCAAGTTATTTTCAAATAATTTTTGTCTACTTACTGCCACTTTGCTGGCCCATGGGACCATGGATGGAAATGCAGAACTTGCTAGGTAGCTCAGAGGATAATCTAGGAGGATGCAACTAAAACTTTGGCCCAGCCTGAAACTCATCAGCCAAACAATCTTAACATTTAACTTTCTTTTTATAAATTCATTCTCTGCTCTAAGATTTAATCTGGTATAAGCCCCTGATTTTTAGTTGTCGTCCTACCCTGCCTTGGTAGTAAGGATGAAACACTCTATCACTGAACTCCAACTCCTTCTCCTCCTCCTCATTCTTCCTTTTTTTTTTTTTTTTCCTTGTTTTTAAAGCAAGGTCTCACTGTATAATCCTGACTGGCCTGGAATGCTATGTAGACCAGGATGGGCTGCCGTGATATATTGCGTTAACATTCAAACAACAATGGCTTTTCTTGTTTTTAAATAAAGAAGGCTCTTTGGGCTGAGCCTGGTAGTGCAGGCCTTTAATTCTAACATGTGGGAGACTATTTTATATGTATGTGTGTGCACCTAAACACTTGTATGTGCACCATGTGCATGCAGGAGCCCAAGGAGGTTTGAAGAAGGTGGCAGATCCTATGACCACCATGAGTGCAATGCTGCTGAGCAATCTTTTCCACCCCCACCCACATCTTACTTAAGACAAAGCAATAGAAGCACTCCTTGGTCACCAGTAGGTGCTACACACTAGTATAAGAAAGAACTAAGTCATGGCTGAGTGGTCTACAAAGGAGTTCCAGGATGGCCTGAGCTACACAGAGAAACCCTGTCTCAAAAAAAAGGGGGGGGGGCGGGGAATTAAGTCACACACAGAAACAAATTCTAAAGGCCCTTTTCGCGTCTGCCTCAGTCTGTGTTCTAATCTCTGCGCCTCTCTTCATTTCACCTCCCATCTCTACCCCGTTCACTGCTTTCCCATCGGGTACTCTGATCTTACCTTTCTTTAGCACCTTGATTGAAGTCAAAGGGCTCAGTGCCCTATTAATTTTTTTTGTTTTGTTTTGAGACAGGATTTCTCCTCACAGCCCTGGCTGTCCTGGAACTCACCATGTAGACCAGGCTGGCCTGGAACTCATAGAGATCCGCCTGTCTCTGCCTCCTGAGTGCTGGGATTAAAGGCGTGTGCTACCACATCTGGCAGTCCTCTATTAATTTTAAGTTACCACCTCTGAACATCCTCAAGAATGAATGACTATTTTTTTTTTAAAAAAAAACACTTTGTAGTCTAGAAATATCTGGTCAAGTTCAGACTTGCTATATTTTTGGCCCATCAACTCATTTTTTTCCATGATCTCAGTCATATCTGTTTACCCAACCAAATCTACTGTGAGGTTGGTTGCTTCCTCTCTATCCTCTAAGAGACACTGGTGATGCTGAGTGTTACCAACCAACTTAAAAACTTATTTGATCTCTCTTTGGACTGCTGAATTCATAGCACAGTATGAGCATACCACACCTGTGGGATTTGGCTCCCATCCCAGTATATGACAAGTATGTGGAACACACCTTCTACAATTTTCCTATATACTACATACAGTATATACTCTTTCATTTTCCCCAAGAGAGGGTTTGTGTAGCCCTGGCTATCCTGGAATTTAATCTGCAGACCAGGCTGGCCTCAGTGCTGGGATTAAAGCATGTGCCACCACCACCTGGCTTTGTATATTCTTTCCTATACACTATATGGTTTCATTGTCCAAAATAAGAAAAGGCAAAATTAATAACACACTAAAGATGGCCAGATATAGAAAAGCACACCAACATAAGACATTCTTCTATCTACATTGCACCACTGCACATGCTCCTTAAATTGAAAGTTTTACTTTAAGAGTTATACTTAGGGTGGTGGTGGTGGTGGTGGTGGTGGTGGTGGTGGTGGTGGTGGTGGTGCACACCTTTAATCCTAGCACTCAGGAGGCAGAGGCAGGCAGATTTCTGTGAGTTCAAGGATAGCCTGGTCTACAGAGTGAGTTCCAGGACAGCCAGGGTTGTTATAGAGAAACTGTCTGGAAAAGCCAAAAAAAAAAAGTTATACTCTTTTTATTTACCCTTGCCTCTGCAGGCTGCAGATACAGTGTCTCCTTCCATGAACTACAAAAAGGCCAGAAAGCATCACCACTATGCTCTTAGCAAATAGCTGTTCAAACCTAGAATGCAGAGTAATTAAAGTGCAGGTTTGCTTATTCCCATTGAGGGGAGTTAATTACGCTGGCTTAAAAGCCCGTCTCCAGCTGAGCTGGAGAAAGTGAAGACCTTGCTGCAATCAATATGGCTTCAACAAAACATTGCAGGTACAAAATGGCAGAAATGTAAAGGCACAACAAAAGCCACCAGAATTACTTCCTGAATACCCCAATGATGGAGGGAAAGGCAACTGTAGAAACAAAGGCTGTATCAATCCATCCATCCTTCCTTCCTTCCTTCCTTCCTTCCTTCCTTCCTTCCTTCCTTCCTTCCTTCCTTCCTTCCTTCCTTCCTTCCTTCCTTCCTTCCTGTGCTGGGAAAAGAACCTAGGGCCTCACACACTGCGTGAACTTTCTACCACTGAACAACATTTCCAGCCTTGTGTTAAATGTTAAGCCTCAGTGTCTATGTTTAATTAAAAACAAAACAAAAAAATCCACCCACATACAAACAACCTCAAAAACTACATTCTGAAGCTGAGCTGTGGCGGTGCAGGACTTTAATCCCAGCACTCGGGAGGCAGAGCCAGGCGGATCTCTGTGAGTTCGAGGCCAACCTGGTCTACAGAGCGAGATCCAGGACAGGCTCCAAAGCTACACAGAGAGACCCTGTCTTGAAAAAGCAAACAACAACAACAACAACAACAAACAACAACAACAACAACAACAAAAACCTGCATTCTGGACAACTAAGTTTAGAAATAATGTAGACTCATGCCTGTGATCCTAGCACTAGGGAGGGTAAGACAGGAGGATCATGAGTTCAAGACCAGGCTGCACTACACAGAAAGTAACTAATATGGATGAAAGTTTTTGTATAAAAATTTTTCTGCAGATTACTTATAATAGTAAAAAATCAGAAACAAATCAATATTCAATAAAATGGGAAGAGTGTTAAGTAAATTAAGGTAAATGTATCTAATGAAACATTCATTAATAGTGATTAACATTGCCAAGGTGTGGTGGCACATGCCTTTAATTCCAGCACTGGGGAGGCAGAGGCAGGAGGATCTCTATGATTTTAAAGCCAGCCAGGGTTATAGTGAGACCCTGTCTCAAAAAACCAAAACCAAAACCAAAACCAAACCCTAAAATAAAACAACAACAACAACAAAACAAAAAACAAAAACAAAGAATGAGCTGGGCATGGTGGTGCATGTCTTTAATTCCAGCACTCTTTAATCACAGCACTTGGGAGACAGAGGCAGGCGGATCTCTGTGAGTTTGCCAGGGCTGTAACACAGAGAAATCCTGTCTCAGAAAACCAACCAACTAACCAACCAACCAACCAACCAACCAACCGAACAAAAAACAAAGAATGATCAATATGGGCTGAGGTATAGATCAGTTGTATGTTATTTACTCAGCATGCCTTGGGTTCCATCCCAAGAACAGAAAGAGAGAGAGTGAGTGGGGAACCAACATGAAGCTTATTTGGCAACAGGAGAAAACACTAAGACATCATGTTAACTACGGCAGGTTATAGCAGCAACCTGCAGTACGTGAGTACATACATGAACAGCATGCCTGCTCATGCACAAAGTCAATGGGCTACAACACAATTGTTGCAATCCCTGCCACTGTGAAGCTTGACTCAAGAAGCAGAGGCAAAAAGACAAGGACAGAGGAAACCTCTGGAGGGTAAAGAAACAAGAGTACTCGGGAGGTACTGTAAAGGTTCAGAGCTGAGCCTGAGAAAGCATCTTGGATAAGGTGCTTTCAAGTAGAGAGGCAAGGAAGTGAAGACTGAGCTGACTGGCGACCTGAGACAAGAGTGTTCTAAAAGGGCGACTGGTGTTTTGGGGTCACTTGGCTGGAGAGACATGAGTAAACAATAGGTATAGGTTGGGTGAGGTCACCAAGAACCTTAAAGATGGCAGTAAATACTGCATTCTAGGTGAGTGAGCAAGCCAGGAGAGGATCTGCAGTCAAGGGACAGCATGATGTACCCTATGTTGTACATCAGGACCATACAGAGCTTTCTGTAATGCTGAAACAGACACAAGCTGGGTGCAGCTACTTAAACTTAATGATGATGAAGTAATAGTCACATTTCAAGTACTCCCCTGCTAATAACTACCAGAGTGGACAATGTGGCTGTAGAAGTGGACTAGTGTGACTCTGACTATAGACAGTAACAAATGAATGAAGCAGAATGGGACAGACAGGCAAGAAGGCCCTAGACTATCTATGATGGCATCCTGCTAGGGACTGCATTAGTAGAGATGATAAACAGTCAGAGCCTGGATCAAGGTGGTTGTTTCTTTGTAAACGTTTTGTGTGTGTGCTTGTGCATGTGCACATGCAGATGTGTGCCTCTGTGTTTTCATGAAGGTCAAAGAGGGCACTGGGATTCTTGTAGCTAGAGTTGTAGGACACTCAACTCCTTATGTGGTGCTAGCATCTGAACCTTGACCCTCAATGCTATGCAAGAAGCCATCTCTAGATCAAAGTTTTTGGTTTGTTTGTTTTATTTGAAACTGGGCTTCTCTGTGTAGCCCTGACTTGTCCTGAAACTTTCTCTGTAGACCAGGCTGTCCTCAAACTCAGAGATCCACTTGCCTCTGCCGCCCAAGTGCTGAGATTAAAGGTGTGCACCACCACCGCACAGCTTGGATCAAGTTTTAAAGGGAGAATTTACTGAACGAAATGTGGGCTGTGATGTGGGAAAGGATCATAGTTTAGCTTGTGGATCTTTGACTTAAGTAACTTCAGGATAGGAGCACATCTAGCTGGAAGAGGGGATTTTTTTTTTTTTTTTTTTTTTTAAACACTACTTTGGGCATATCTAGCAGTTTGTGGAGCTGAAAAAAAAATTGTTGATAGCAGGCACCATTTTGTAACTCAGTATTAAGGTTGGTCACTGGAATAGATGAAGTCACCTAATGGTGGTTGTATGCTATAAGAAGCTTGAGAACCGAGCACCAGGACAGTATGATGATGCAGTGTTGGGAGGTGGGAGGGGACAGAGAACCATGGTTAAGGTGCTTGAGAGCAAGTGAGCTCTGTTTCAGGAGGAGGAAGGGATGGGCCACACAACGATGGGTGGGTCTGGCCCCCACTGTCACTTTTCTTGTGCCCTTGTGCCAGCTCTGCTCCCCGCAGCTCCGGTAACTCCACCATGCAAACACAGCCTGTCGTCTTACTGCCATCATCTCCCAGACCACACACTTCCCTATCATCACTGGAAAACCTTAATGTTCCAGTGTCTACAACAGCCACCACACAAAAACTACCCAGCCAAGTGGAGGAGGGAAGACAGGACAGGCAGACACGGACACGTACACCTGGGGTTTGGTTCCCAGCACAAAGGTGGTCTAACTGTCTGTAACTCAAGTTCCAGAGGATCTAATGCCCTCTTCTGGCCTCCATGGACCCTGCATGTGCACACACGCAAGAACCTATGTACTTTGTTATTATATTAACTTACATATAGTGTATACATATTAAAAGAAAAACAAAACAAGAAAACTATCTAGGTTTGAGCAGGCCCCAAATCCCAAGAATTCTGTCTTAATAGAGTGAATGAGGGAGACCTTTAACTAGCAGCCCAGAACATGGTTATAAACAAGTTGACAAAGATTGGCCTACAGGGCAAGATCCAAACTCCTGAGCAACGCATAGTTTTGCCATAGTCTGCCCCTAATTCCTTGTCTAATTTCTTCCCATCCCACTGAGGAATGCACGCACCTCTATCAACCTGTTCGCACTAATCATTCAATCCAACTCCCTTTCCTCAACACACCAACTGTCAGCTATTACTGCACTGGCACAAGGGTTCTGTGGCTTGGAAGGTTTCGTTAATGTGGCTATACCTAGAATTTTGAATTTATTCTTCAAGGTTCAGTTTAAATGTCACTGCTAGTGATGCTAGTAACGTTTAATCAGGAGAAGCATCACCCTGGTCCCCAAACTTTGCTGACCATCTATGACATTTATCATACTAACTGCTGACTCTGCACAGTCCCATCAGACTGGCCTCTTCACCAGCTCTAGGGCTCTCAGAGTAGGAAGTCAGTATTTTAGCACACAGCTCCTTAGAGTTCTATAGAAAAATGAAAAATCTCATAATTCTGTTTATCTTTAGGCAAATCCCCGAGGGCAATCTGTTTCTGAACACTGTCACCTTAGAATTTATAAAGTGTTTTTAATTAGGAACAAAAAGACAAAAACCAAACCAAACCAATACAGTATTAGGTGATTAGTAGTGACAAAGTATCTACTTTGAATGTGTGACGCATTTTAAAAGGGGGCTGACATTCTGTTCTAACAGTCTTGCACTTGGCATCTGGATTTGTCAAATGTCCAGCTGTAACCATTCCTCCTTTCATGGGCATCAACCAGCAGGAACAACGGGCCCCAACCTGAATGCTCTCTAACTCCCAAAGGTAGAAACCCAGAACCTCTTACCTGGGGGGAGATAAACTGGGGAGGCACTTGCGCCCGGAGACCAGGAGAAGGACTCAGTGGCTGCACTGGAGTGTGCAGGCCTCTCGATTGTGCTGTGCTGTTTCCAAACAAACCGTGACTGCCGCCCTGCAGGGGGAACAGTATCCATCAGGACTTTTTGTCAATTCAAGAAAAGAGTCAAGCAGCAGTTCTAGTTCTAGTTTCTATTCCTAAGAAGAATCAAGATCCCTAGTCCATGGAATGACAACATTCATTTTAGAACTTAGGGGCTCTTCATGTGGGATGTTGGGGGACAGTTATCAAACTGAGTCACGGGCATATCATTCGCCACAGGTGATCAGATAAATTCTACAAACTGAAAGGGTTAAATTTAGTAACATTTAGAAGTAGCACTACATTCTTTGTGGCTGAAAGCAAAACTTCAAGACTGCCTTTTTTTTTTTTTTTGGTTTTTCGAGACAGGGTTTCTCTGTGTAGCTTTGCGCCTTTCCTGGAGCTCACTTGGTAGCCCAGGCTGGCCTTGAACTCACAGAGATCCGCCTGCCTCTGCCTCCCAAGTGCTGGGATTAAAGGCGTGTGCCACCACCGCCCGGCTCAAGACTGCCTTTTTGAGACAGGGTCTCACTCTGTAGTCAGCCTAGGCTCAAAGTTGAAGTGAGCATCCTAAGTGTTGGGATTACAGGTATGTGCCACCACAAAAATCTGGGTTTATCAAATTTAATTCTCAAACTTTAAAATCTGAGATCTATCTTAAAAGGCATCTGGGTAAAAATATACACTATAACCAAACTATCAGTTGTAAAGTAGCACTCTGGTATCACTTCCTTCAATCAGTTGGCTTTACCAATCACAGCCATCACAGGGACCCCACTCTGAATACACTTCCATGTCCTGAATCTGTTGGCTTTCTTTGCTACACGCTAAATGCTCATCAATCTTACATCAAGATTAAGAAGAAAAAGATATATTAAATATCATTCTAGGTCATGGAAATAAACATTACTCACCTGTAACTTCTCATTCAAAAACATAAATATCAGCCAATTTTTTTTTTTTTTTTTTTTTTTAAAAAAAGCACAATTCCATGATTCCCAATGAACCACTTCACTGAGCTCATCTCTAATCTTCCAACAAGAACAGGGGGAAGCTGGGCTCCCGGGGCCCTGATTTTTTTATTTGTTTCTAGCTAAGGAAAGTTCTTAGGAAAGAAACTGCATTTGATGACTTTCCACTGTTTCCTCTGTCTGAGGATTGTCCCCCGACCCCAAGAGTGTTTCACTAAGTAGCTCAGGCTGGCCTTGAAATGCTTTTGTCTCCAAAGTGCTACAACTGAGGCATGCACTATCCATCACACCTGGCCTCCTGAGATTCTCTACACCATGTACTCTTGGCCTGTTCGAGGCCTGAGTTAAAGGGCCCATTAAGGGTATCTTCCCCAAAGCCTCCTTCCTCATTACATGAACAAAGTAATTGAATTTCCCTCTGTGCTAAGAAAACACTGGAACTCTCCAATGATGTTCACTAAAATCACAATACTATCATTTTCTATTTTTTTTTTTTTTTTCTGTACCAGTTTAATCCTTCCTTTTGGTATTCTCAGAACTTCATAAAGCCTTGGTCAACAGGATGCACACATCATTTGCAAATGTCCATGACCCACCAATCATTCATTTGAAAATACCCCACTGAACATCTTCAGAAAAGACAGCTAATAACGCATTTGTAAACTGAGGCCACTACTTTCAGTTTAACACAGGGTAAGACAATCTTAAAGAATTTAAATAGCATCATTAAGTTCCAGAACACTAAAGATACTGTGATGGCTTTAATGAGTCAAAATTAGATTAAGAGACTGCTAAAGGCAAATAAATGAACTTAAAAAGCACTAAAACTAAAAATGATTACAAACATAAAGTAGAAATGGCATTTAAAATCTGTATATATCATAAAAGGTCAAAGATCTACCACAAATTTTATTTACCCAAGGGCTGTTTAACTCACATCACTGCACCCAGCTTAGAGTAATTTTATTTTTGTTTTGTTTTGTTTTTGGCTTTTTGAGACAGGGTTTCTTCATGTAGCCCTGGCTGTCCTGGAACTCATTCTGTAGACTAGGCTGGCCTTAAAGTCATAGATCCGCCTGCCTCTGCCTCTCAAGTGCTGGAATTAAAGGGGAGAGTCACCATGCTAGAGTCGTTTTAAATTTCAGTCTTTCCATTTAGAAGAAGATTCTCAGCTTCCTGCCAAAAATGAAGGGTGTCTGAAGCCACACACAACATTCTGATGTTTTTGAAGTGGGTACAAGCAAGCCAATAGTAGTCTATAAACATGCTTTCCTGCTATCTTTTTTAAAAATCTTTCAATTTATTTTATTTATTATATATACAGTGTTCTGCCTGCATGTTTGCTTGCAGGCCAGAAGAGGGCACAAGATCTCAATATACATGGTGGCGAGCCACCATGTGGTTGCTGGGAATTGTACTCATGACCTCTTAACCTCTATACCATCTCTCCAGCCCTCCTGCTATCTTAATATGGCACTTTAGCTCATTTTTTTTTTTTTTTTTTGGCTCAGATTTGCTGATTTTCAGGGATTTGCTAAGGACAAACAAATGTGTGGCCTTCAAAAACATTACATCTAGGAATTAAGAAGACAGTTATTCAAAGGCTGTATACATGCAATTGTGGTTTATCTGACTATTGTTCAAGCTTTTCTGGTATATGTGGAAGTTCTAAGATGACCTATGTCTTTGTCCTCCTAATTATTGAGGTTATTTGCCTCAACCCAGGGTTTAATTCAGAAAGGTATATAAATTTAAAATAAATCTACCAAACTGAGTGAAATGTTCTGTGATTTAGGCAAATATTATTATTTATTATTATTAGAGACAGAATCTTACACTGTAGCCCAAGCTGGCTTCAAACTCCTGCCTCCTGGTCCTCCTGCCTTGGCCTCCCAAGTACTGGGATTAAAAATGTGCTACCATGACTGGCTGAAGTAAATTTAATAAATTCCGTATGACAGCAGTTTGAAACAGTTAGAACTACATTTGGGTAGGACATATGCACCAACCTGATACTGATGGACTTTGCAGTAATCCACTCAAGATGAGGAATTACCTTTTTTTAAAAGTTCAATGCCAAGCTGGTGGCTGTTCTATTAAACTGGAGTTTACCTACTAATAGAATTAGGTATTTATGCGAGACTGGAACCACATTGTATTTTATATTTTCTATTATCTAAATGTAAAATAAGCATCCTCAAAATACTGTTTTTCTCTGTTCATGTAAGCAATATATAGCCATCCCCTTTAGGAAACTATAAAACAAACAGACAGATAAAACACTGAAATTAGAGGAAGAAAACAGAAAAACAGCCTATGATTCCCCCAATCCAGAGATAACTAATCTGAATATGTGGACACAGCACAGTCTACTTTGTATCTGCACATGACAGGCCGTGCACAACCTGGCTATGGTATGAGGTCCTGCTTTACCTTAGCCTTTAGTGTTCATGTAAAAGTCATGACATGAAAGAATGGATTGAACCACACATTGTATAATTCATGTCCTTGTGCTCATCCTGAGGTGAAAGGCACAGTGGCAAGTGTGGAGTCACCGAACTATAGCCAGGGAAACACTACTCTTAGGGACTGTTGCTGTAACAGCACGGGGAGCCCCAGACTCCCGGTTTTCTCCATAAACCTACAACAGACCCTGGCAGCCTTGCTGAATCCCCTCGGGCCTATGAGAGTGAGTACCTCATCACCTGATGAGCCCTGCCTGTTCTGATGCTACTGTGTGGCCCTTGCTTGGAGAACTAATTTTGGCAACTGCCAATGCTTGAGCAATGGCCACTCTTCAACGCTTCACTATTAAGGTTCTCCTTCTCTACATAAGTACTGTGGTTTAAATTCTAAAGACAATAGATAGTCAAATCCCCAGTTCCAAAAAGCTAGATTTTTTTAAGATCCTGTAACCCTCAAATATTTAATCTTACTAGTTTTGCTACTAATTTTTGGTTAGCAGATATACTAATGAGACCCCAGGAATACTACTTATTCTATATTCTAATGGCTTTTAAAGTATTTATCTTTATTTCAGGTATATGAGTATTTTGCCTGCATGTATGTCATCTGTGCATCCTGTGTACGCCTGGGACGGCAGAAGCTAGAAGAGGGTGTCTGATCCCCGGGGACAGGAGTTATAGGAGTCTGTGAGCTGCCATATGGGTGCTGGGAACAAAACCCAGGTCCTCTACAAGAACAGCAAGTGCTCTTAACTGATGTGCCACTTCTCCAGCCAAATATATAATCTAATATTAAAAAGTGACAAATGTATATGACAAATTATATCAGGTACCTAGAGAATCTCATTCATAGTTTCCTAAATCAGTTATAACCAAAAATGAAAAGATAAAAAAAGATTTAAAGTAAAATCCATGTTGAGAAACATAAAGAGAGATGGGTTCTATGGGCTGAAAGATGTAAAACCTACATTTAGTATCATTCTGTGCATTCAGTAATCAACAAGTTTCCCAAGACAGACAAATGATGCAATAAACTGAAGACCAGGGCCACGGTGAGGCCACAGCCAAGCAATTACAAATCTGAGAGGCCTCCTTACTTGTCTAGCAGCGAAGTTTTGGGGGTTGAGCCCTGTGCCGATTGCTCCAAGGCTGACGTTGGGTAGTGTGGAACCAGAGGGAGACAGCTTGTAGCTGGGAGAAGGGGAGAAGGGAGAGCAGGGAGCCTCATCCCCAAGGCACCCATCTTGATTGGAGAAAGGCAAAGTCAGCTGAAAGGTAGTAGGAGTTAGCCAATCACAATGAGTGTTGGTTAGTGAAGCAACAGAGTGCAAGAAGGGAGAGAGACACACGGAATAAACAAAGTAAGAGTGGATTAGCAATCGCCCAGGGTGAACTTTGCCCACCAGACATCATCTGCCATCTTCCTCTGCAGAGACTTCCCTTAAGTTAGTAACCCAGGTGGTCCACTGGACCAGGACAAGGGTTGCCAGACACTGTTTTTACAAGTCTAATACTGATTATTCTGGTGGCATGGCTCCTGAAGCAGAAGCTAGGCAATCCTCCTGTGAATATGGTGTCACCTAGACAGTCAACAATGCTATGGGCCCAGATCTCCATGTTTTGGTTTTAAATGTCTTATGGGGACCAGGAGCACTATAAAACAATATTCTAAATCAAGGAATAATTTCATTAGAAATGCTAAAAATCAGAACAAGTGAGTAAAACCTACTTGCTTCAATCAGGAATGAGAATTTGAAGAATATACCATTTACCTAAATATAAGCCACTAGGGAAGTAGGAAAGATGGAGAGCCTTTCCCGCCCCAACTCCAAGCTAGCAGGAGACACGTGTTTGCACAAAGCCCAGATTTTGCCTGTAGCTGGCACAGCAGCAGGAACAAGAGTGCAGAGTAAGCTTATCTCTAAGTGCCCATGACCTCCTCCAAACCTTCATGAATATCTCAACACTCAGAGCTTCATCACAAACAGTAAGGACAGATGGCTCTCGTTCCTGCCCAATCATCTGTCAACACCATCTATTTTCATGTCTCCACATTAATGCAGGTGATATTCATGTTCTACCTGTTGAGTTCAGTAAGTTTATGCTTTCTCTAGAATTAGCTATCAGAAGACAAATAAGAACACAGTGATTCTCATCCACTTAAACAAAGCATGCAACTCACCTTCTCAAAGTAAGGCCCACTGTCTGCGGTTCCCAAGTCTTTGGAATTAGGTGGACGGAAGCCAGGTCGATCCTTCCTCATGATATCATTAAAATCCCCGAGATTCATTGTTCGCTTGTCCACATCAAATTTCTTATCTGAAAGAACATAAATAAAAACTTCAAGATTTAATATTGCCCTCAAGAGCCACATGAGACCTGGTCCATGTACTCTCTGGGGTCCTGGCAACAAATCCTCTCTACTCTTTGGAACAACGAGACCAGCAGAGTTCTCACTGGTTCAGGGCTTGTTCTGTCCCTGGTGTACATAAGGGCCCACTTTTACAAATTAAATATATACCTGCTACAGCTTGTCTACCATGGAAGACTGAAGGAGAGCCTTGAGGCAAAACTGACTGAACAGTATTTAGATCACAATTGATGTGTTGGATGAATACATCTTACTCATGAAGTCAAATGTTCTCAGTGAGAGAAGTTGTCTGTTTTGCTTATTAGCACCTGCTAGACACATGGTTGGAGTTTTAAAGTAGTTATGGGGAATAGAAAGATCATAGAGGCACACTTGTTGCCCTAAAATTCAAAGCTTAAGAATTTAACAGTCCATCCTGTCAAGAGTGCCTGCTCAGCCAGGTCTGCATGTGCAATGACTGTTTCCTCCTCTCTTTCTGAGCCCAACGAATCTTTGCTTGATAACATCAATGGGTTACAGCTCAAACACTGTTTACCACTGCTATCCAGGACTGTTTTCTCTTACACTCCGTTTGATTCTTTTTGTGTTCCCTGGGGTGAGCAAGAGCATTACTGAGAAAATCCCCACACATGAAGGCTGTCCCTATCTGCTTTAGTCACAGTGGAGCAGTATGTCAATGACGAACCATCCTGGGGTACAGTCAACTTAAGGGTCTAGTCTAGCAGTACCACAGACACATTAAAATAATCTGAATTTAGCTTTCAGTACTAAAAAAAAAACCAAACAAACAAACAAAAAAAACCTGAGCCAGGCGGTGGTAGCCCATACACCTTTAATCCCAGCACTCAGAAGGCAAAGACAGGTGGATCTCTTGAGTTCGAGGCCAGCCTGGTCTACAGAGTGAGATCCAGGACAGCTATGGATACACAGAGAAACCCTGTCTCAGAAAAAAACAAAACAAAGAAACAAAACCAAAGACAGAGGGAAAAAGGAATCTGGATGCTGATAAGGCATGGTCCAGTCAAGCTTGTATTTTTCATGCAACAACCGCCTCGGTAGAGCAAGGCTGGCTCCTGAGGCAGACACGCCTTTTTCACAGTTAACCAGTTCACCCAGAACACAACACTCCTTTACATTCTTTCCTGCCTCTCCAGTCATTTGAAATTTCAACCTCGATACTGTGCCTGGCATGAAATCTTATATAGAGCAAAAATGTTCCGTAAATGTCTATCAATTTGACTGCCTCAACTCAAGCAGGGCAGGAGATCCCAAGGGCCTGTCATGTCCATGGATACACCCCAAATCCTACTTGTGGACTGATACACACCTACAGACAAATCCATTTTGCTGCTTGGGTTATCTTCTGTTTGACTCTGAACAAAACAAAGCAAACACAAGTGAGAAACAATTACACACATTTTTAATCATAGAAGAGGTGCCATTTTACATGTGAAAGCCACATCTTACCACAAGCACCCCATAAGACCCTCTGCAGTGAACTTTAAACTGAAGTGAAGACTGTAACATTTTTGCTATCACAATTTGATGGCCATCCATCATTCAATTCCCCATGTAATCAACCTCAGTAGAGCTCTGGACAGAGAACTAGTTCAACAGCTGCCTGGAGAAATAAAGTCATCCTTAAGTGAGCAGGACCGAATCCCACAAGTGGGAGCCAAATAATGACAACTTCTTCTTGTGACTTGTCAAGTCGTCAAATCTTGAACTGTGCAGTCAAGCTAAATCATTTGTCTTTTGGCAACCAGGACAGGATGTCCCCACAGAGTTCCCAAGAGATAAGGAAATTAGAGATTCTGCGTGAATTATTCTCTAGATAATGAATCCCATCATAGTTTTTCTGGTTGCTTTCTTTTTAAAAACAATGATGTAAACACTGGTACAAATGTCATTTAAGTGTCTCTTTTGTCCCCACCTTTCCAAGGAAAAGGACACAAAGACAATTCACTTTTAATGTTGGTGCATATCCTTTAATAAAATAGAAAATAATAATGCTTACCTCTAAGGGCCAAGAACATTGCTTCACCCATATTTAAATCTGTAGTTTTGTACTGTACATGGCAGTAGTCCTTAAATTTGTACTAAGTCTGAAATTTGGGATAGTTTACACATGAGAAAAATAAAACTTACCAGCAATCCCATATTTGAAAACTGTTTGGCAAGAGGATTCATCCATGAATCATTGTTTCCTCCTTTTAGTGAGCACTACAGAAATGAAACATAGAACCTCAGTCACAGACCTTATCATAGCCTTCCAAGCCCAGGGTTAACCTTTCTGAAGCTAACAGCTTGTCATTTTGATATTTCACCTGTTACTTTAATGGCTAATAAGCCCTAAGTCCAGCCATTTTACTTTTTAGTTCAGCTTTTATTCCTACTCATCACAGTGAACTGGAAAAGATTTACTTTTTACATGGAAAGAAGTCAGTATCAGGTTGTTTAAAACGTTAACTGCTGCATGCTACCTCAGCCACCTCTAGTAAGATGCTCTCCTGTGACTCCAGCAGGATTCTGTTAGGGAAAGAACTGCTACTGGTGAGTGTTGTTTGGAAGGGAGCCTGTTTCAGCTGGACACCACTCTCTGTGTGGGAACAATGTGGAATGCATCCAAGGAGCCTTCATCTGGTTCACAGCATAAGGGTCACTGGTTCTCAGTGGGAAAGAGGTCTGGATAAAGATACTATCCTTGAGCTCCAGGGACAATGGAAGGAAGGTAGGTCTGTGACTCTTAGGATGCTCTGGTTTCTCCATCTGCTCCATTCCCACTCCTGTGAAGGCAGGATTTGGGGGATGGGGGTTGCTGGGATGGGGTTTTGCCTTTGTGTAGCTGTGCATTCTATAGGTAAAAACTCCATGTGCTATGTATGATATATCATAATTGTTATTATTGTTGTTATTTGAGATAGGATGTCCTCAAACTCACTATGTAACTTAGGATAACCCTAAACTCTTGATCCTCCAGAATCTGTCTTCAGGGGCTCTGATGTGCACCACCTCATCTGGCTCAAGATATATATTTTGAAAGTAATGGGATACTTATATTTAGTTAAGATATTTTAAAAACATCCCCACGAAGGAAGCAGAGACAGGGGTTTACTAGTGTAGAGCCTTCAGCTTTAAGAAGAAAACAATTCTGCATGAAAATACTTAATCCCACTGAACTGCATATTTAAAAATGGTTAAGGTGACAATTTTCACATTATGTGTATTTTAACACATTAAAAAAACCATCCTTAGTATTGAAGGTCAGAATCACTGTCATCAGAGTTGAAACAGTCAACTTCCAATTAAGTACATCTCGGTTACCACCTGAGTGGGAGGATTCAATTAGGATCTTTCACTCAAAGTGGATCCATGGCTAATTTGTAAAAGGTCAAAAGACTGCTAAAGCAGACCAGACAACATGAGAGTCCAAAGATGTTGAGCAGTATAGTGCAATTTCTTTAGTGACTAGAGAAAGGAAAGTCAAGTCCTTAGGGAAGGGAAACCCAGGAAGAATCGCCTCAACCAATGTCTCTAACAGAAACCAACTTCTCCATATTACAGAAGAAAGTTAGGGTATTGAAACCCACAGCTTCAGGTCAAGGGATGAAGGCTACGGGAAGGTCTCGTGAGATAGTATGGGGATCTGAAGCCCAGGAGGAGATCGGCTAGGAAGCATTTCACAGGGCAGCAGGGGTTTCAGGGTGAAATACAGCATGTGGGTGTTTGTTACTCATCTCTCCTCTCCTCTCCTCTCCTCTCCTCTCCTCTCCTCTCCTCTC
>CABHPP010082793.1:0-13719 GCA_902168425.1 Peromyscus attwateri
ATATATATATATATATATATATATGAGAGAGAGAGAGAGAGAGAGAGAGAGAGAGAGTCCAATTTGCATTAGCGTTAGCTAACTACTACTGGGCTGGAGCTTGTCCTGGAGTGTACTCAATATGTCAGGTGTCACACCATGGAACAAAACAGATTTACTGTCTCCCAACAGATATCAAGTGCTAATAGCTCCTCAGCTGAGGATGGGACTTCAAGCCCAACTTCCATCCTCCATGCTGGGATTTTGTCTGATTTGAGCTTAAGCAGGTCTTGTCAATGCTGCCACAATCACTGTGAGTTCACATGTGCGTCATTCCTGCTGTGTTTGGAAAACACTGTGTCCTTGAAGTCATCCTCCATATCTGGCTTTGACAATCTTCTGCCTCCTCTTTAAAAATGATCTCTGAGCTCTGATGGTGGTGTTAGATATTATAGAAGTGTTGTTTATGTTTAGTTTTAAAACAGGAAAGCATTTCTAATAAGCATATCATTAGTAGTCTTTCACGGAAAATTCTCTTGTGTTCTTATTAAAATTCAATGCTGAAGACTGATGCTCTAAATTTATGAGTTCTATAAATATAAGACC
Source organism: Peromyscus attwateri (assembly GCA_902168425.1). Lineage (NCBI taxonomy): Eukaryota > Metazoa > Chordata > Mammalia > Rodentia > Cricetidae > Peromyscus > Peromyscus attwateri. Next base: position 586 of record CABHPP010082793.1, read on the forward strand.
ATCACATGAAGATGCAAGTAAGAAATCCCTGAGACAAGTGTTTTTGTTAACATTGTTTCCTATTTATATCAGTCCTTCCATACTCATGACTAAGTTGATACTTTAAAAAGCTGAGAGAATTGGCAAAACTGTATTATTCTCAAGGTGTGCACATAGACACCTTGAGGCCCACAGTTCACTCATGAAAGTCTCTGAGTATTTCCACAGCTCCAGCTAACACAGAAGCTTTGGTATCTTCAGGGCCAGGGCACTGCCTGACTAACTCAAGATCTAGTTACACGAGATTATAGCACATCCTACCCAATGATTGTAGAGTTCTGTGAACCTGACTTTTCATTTCTTTCCACAGCAGATGTCAAAAAATCAGGGTGAAATAAGGTTGGTGCTATTGAGCCAGATTTTAAAGATTAAGTTGTGGTTTAACCAGTTGGTACACATGATCCATTTGCAAGTGACTGTAATTACTTAAGAATTAAATGGAAATAGTTTTTCTTTTAATTTATGGATAGCAGTTGGTTTAAAATGACTACTAAGTTTTTTTTAATATTAACAATTATTGAATTGCATAGACTTACTTACTTAATGAATAAAACTGTAAGAGGCCACAGTTTTCTGGGGACACTATACAAACATTCTTGTGGACTGAAAAAGTTCAGAAACCTAAGTTATGTGCATCTATTATTATTATTATTTATTGAAATTGTGTTTTAAATTGGTGTAGTTCTAGGACGAATTGCTCATAGGAAAATGTTATGATGAGGTTCAGAAGGAAACAAAATTTATTTGTGAGAGTAAGTTTGTGATCACAGTCCAAACCACTTCTGATTTGTTTATTACCCATAGAACTTGAGAACAACATCCAGTTTGGAGTCATTGCAAAAGATGACCAAATATAAAAAGCAGTGAGTTTTTTCGGTTTCAGAAACACTTGAAAACATAGTTCTGGAACACTTCAGATTTTACAAAACCAAATGAATATTGCCAAAGCACTCATTTCTCTACATGTTAAGCTCTTGTGTGCTGGTGGAGAAATGTAATCCTTATGTTACACTTCACTCATCAGAATTTTTGATGAGTACTACAGCATTTGATCTCAAAACTCCTTAGAAGAATTTATGTCTAGAAATTCTAGTTTTATAAGCCACTATTGAACTTCTCTTCTTCAACCCCAAAATTCACTTTTTTTTTCCAAATCAAGTGGGAAGATAATTTAAATTTTTACTTGAGTTTGCTGCAGTTCAGAAACCAAATGGGGGTGGATCACTAGTGCAACAGTTTCACTGTTTCAAAACGTGGCTGATTCAAGTTGCATTTCATATTAGAAATAAACTTTCAGGAGTTAATAAGCTAAGCAGAAGTAAACTATTTTATATGTATTATACCTTGATGAAAATATTCTCTTTCTGGTATGCAACACTGACGAATACATTTAAATTCAAAGCAGTAAGTGCAAATAATCTCATTTACAGTCATCAACTTTCCCAGTAAAGATATTGTGACACACTCTGTGATATACAAAGACAATTAAATAGCATCTTGATATTTGCTGGATTAAATCATATCAAGATTGCCCCATTTAGAAGGTAAGAAGTGGTCCTATATCGACATTACTCATGTTGTTTCTGTGAATTGGCCATGACGTTTTCAACACAGAAAGTATTTGAGAAGATCTTGGATAAAGAAGGGTCCAGCAGTTTTTTTTGTTTGTTTGTTTGTTTGCTTTTGTTTTTTGGTTTTTCAAGACAGGGTTTCTCTGTGTAGTTTTGGTGCCTGTCCTGGATCTCCCTCTGTAGACCAGGTGGCCTTGAACCCACAGAGATCTGCCTGGTTCTGCCTCCCATGTGCTGGGATTAAAGGCATGTGCCACCATTTTTTTAAAAGTGCTGTTTACATTATCTTATGTTCCAGCAAACTGTCAATCAATTTCTGAATTAACAAAGAAGTAGACTTCATATCTTAGTATCAGTTGACGTTATTCAGGATAGCCAGGTTCTACATTATTATTATAAACACCAGGGATTTGAAAACAATAAACGTAATGTTCCTACTGCACCTTGTTTATTCCAAATGCTCTGTACTAGGACCCATGGTGATGTCACTGATATTCATAGAGTCAGAGGGAGGTGAGAAGACCATGGAGGACACACTGGGATCTTCAGCCTTATGGTGAAAACTAAGTGGACTCTTGCTCAAATTTCATTGGCCAGAGCTAATCCCATGGTTGACAAAATCAATGCAAATGAGAAACTACAATCCTGCCAGGGAGGTTGAAACAAAAGGAGGCTGTGGGCAAATAGCTCTTGGGACTGTAATGTTAGGACTTTAAATTAGGAATGCTGGATGATATGAGGTCCACCACAGAATTTACACTTTAAATGACAATGAAGTTCTAGAAGGGATCTGTCAGTATTCATAAGGGTTGGACTCTAGAAAAGGCAGTGGGATGCTGTGTGGGATAAGGAGGGGCTTGCTCCACTAATGTTTTGGTGGACTGAGTTTTCCATGGTAAATAGCTTTTGTAGTGTGATGGGATCTTATTAACCAAGGAATGGGAATCAGAACCAGAATAAGATAATGTACTGTAGAGCCAAGTCGATGGGTGACTATGGCTTTCTATTGTTTACCCTAAATTGTCAACTGGATGTTGATTCGATTGAGACCAAGTGGAGAAAACTAATCCAAGCTGTTTGGTTTATGTATTTGGAAGGCTTGTTGGATGTTTAGATGGGAATACTCTTGCAAGCATTTTCTTTTCACTCCCCTGCCCTTTTCCTCTTTTTCTAGCTCTATGGTCTCACGATGCTTTATGGTCTGGGTCAGGACTAAGAGACATTTTATTTTGTGAGGAAGCATATTGTATACAAACGTCTAAATAGCTCCCATTACAGGAACTGTTTTTTTTCTTTTTAACACATTAGAATTTTCAAGAAATCATTTATGAGTAATAAAAGTGTAAACAGAGCTCCTCCTGAGACATGCATTCATAAAATATATTTTAGAATTTGAATGCTACATTCATCTTTTAAAAATTATTTATTTTTATTTATTTGTGCTTTTATACCAGTGCAACTATGTGTTCCTCATAATTGTAAGAGACCACCAAGGCCAGAAGAAAATATGCACACCCCTGTAACTGGAGTTATAAGTGGTTTGGAGTTACCACATGGGTTCTGGGACTGAAGTTAAGTCCTCTGCAAGAGCTCCAAGTGCTCTTAACCACTGAGCCATCTCCCAAGAACCATTAATGTACCTTTAAAAGGATCAATATTGTAGTATCCTAGCATTCTAATTTATTTTAAATTCTCTTTAACGCTTCAGGCTAGTGTGTTGCTCAGTTCAGTGGCAGTATCTTGTATTGCTCTCTGTAGATTTATAAAAGGTGAAGATGATGAAATCTATGTTAAACACAGAGTGCCACAAGTAATTTTCTCTAGCAGATAACTTACTCTTGCTTGATTTAAAAGACAATTGATATTGTGACAGGCCAGAAAACCAACTTATTGGAAATTATGAGGGACTCCTGGTAAGAGACCTACCACCTTGTCCCATGTGCAGACCACAAAAATCAGTTCAGGGAAAACTCAGTTTTAGTGGCCCTGCATGAAAATTCTTCTAGTTGGCTGTCCTCATTCTCATCTGGTCTGACTGTATTCAGTCTTCATCAGTGTTACTTTTATTTTTAAATGTAATTACTCTCACCTCAAGGAAGAGAAAATTCTCCGATAGTGTCAACAGCATTAGGCACACCCTTAGTTTGTGGCTTGTTGATAGTTTGCTCCCGTAAGTGATATTCTAGGTTCAATTTTCAGTGTCACAAAGAAAAAGGAACCTATTGAATTATTCCTTAGTCTTCCTCACATGAGTTCTGGGGATGGAATCCACTGGATACTAGGTAAGTATTCGACCACTGCGATGCAGATCTAGCCTATATTTAAAACATAATAATAAATACACTATTACAGTTGATATAATGTTACATATTTAATACAGAATAATCAAGGTGTCTTTCATAGAAGGCATTTCTTTAACTAGCCATAATTTATTAATGGCTAGTATATTGATATCTTTACACTTTAACTTTTGGAATGTCAGTTTGATAGGTTTAGAAACGACATGCTGAGTCTCCGCCTTTTGATAATTCCCAGAAACAATTTGTCTTCCTTCTAATTTATTTCACCCTTTCTCCTGGCATCTCTTTTGAATCACTCTGTCCTCTTGCTGATAAGTTCTTTCCTGTGAGCCTCTGTGCCAATATTTCAGTATTAAATTTATAGGTCCATTGCCCAACACAGACCTTATTCAGTAGGTTCACTGAGCTTGCTCTGGGCTGTTTATCTCACTAGGCTCCACCAACCTCAGCAAGTTTCACTTTGAAAGCCTGACATCTCATCTTATTTGCTACATCCAGAATTCTACTTTCGTAGTTCCACTGAGCAAAAGGCAAACCATGTCCTAGCTCCTTCATCGCTCCCTGACTCCTCAGTGTTTGCTTAATGTACCCAAAGTGCCAACCAACAGGAGTTTCTCCAAATTCACCTTTGTGATCCCCTCTACTATTCAGAATATAAAGCCCTCCTTAAGTTTACTTTTGTTCCTAGTTTATAATCTGTATGTTTAATAAATTTCCTAATTAAACTGTAAGTTGGCAAAACATTTAAGAAGAAATGATTGCTCTAATTTTAAAATTATCTTAGTATTTTATCAAGTGCGTAAATACATTTATAAGGCTAATTCACTTATTTCTTACCATAGTATGTTTAAGAAAACATTTTAACTTTGTAATTTGGAAGGACCACAAAGTTACAATTTTTGCACTCTATTTATCTTCTGCTTTTTGATATAAAACATTTACCCTCACAATAGAGCTTTCTGTATTAAGGAAGGCTTTGGGAATAATTTAGTGTTAGCTACTGCTTCCCCATGTTCTGTTGCTCAAAGGGGCAGTCAGCATTTTCCATAGAGTGTCTTGACTCCAGGTCTCTTGTCCTCGTATCTACAAATATCCAGACATTTTCTACACCATTGCAAACCAGCTATTGTCACCAGATTTCTGACTACAAGCATGGACAGTGGCACTTGACAGCAGAGAGAAGCTACTGCTTTGGTAGCACTTGCAAGAAAGGCATGCCTTATGATAATAGGAAAGGTATACTTACTGTAGGAATAGATTTTATTGGGTCCAAGATAAACATTGCATTCCTCAGGGAATTTACATTGTAAATATAAAATCAAGTCAAAGGATAACATAATCATCAGATATTACAAATCAAACATACTAGCGCGCACACACACACACACACACATACATACACGCATTGTTCTTTTGCCTTTCTTTTTCTTCCTAACCGTACAGGTTGATTTCTCCTTGGTTTAATTCCATATCTCAAATACTTATGTACTTATTTTAAAATATAAGTGGCAAAGGTCATTGCCAGTGGTATCATTCTCAGATTGCATCTGAAATCAGTCCATCTTTCAGTTAGACCTCATTCCAGTGTGCAGGCAGGACAAGTGCAATGTAATTATTTAAACTGAGACAAAGAGGATTCTGTTCATAGCTGCAAGTAGTGTTGGCACAGAGCCACTGCCCTGGGCTGAGTGATGAATGCCGGGCAGATAAGAGGTAGAGAGCACCATAGAATGTCATTTAGGGAGCAGTTCCTGGGGCCACAGCAGCAACTTCAGACACACAGCATTCCTTAGTGGGCAATAATTGATCCGAACTCACACACAAGTAATTTACGATGAAGGCAAATAAAACACTTTGTGGATCTTTGGAATTTTCTTTCTCCTTCTGAAAGATTAATGACAAGATGAATGAAAATAAGAATGGAAAATAGGGAGGCCCGGAGGACTCATTAAACATCCACTAATTAGAGTTTAATCACTTACTGATAAGTTAGTGACCCTTACTGTGATGGATATTTACTTAGCTTACTTTCCTATTGCTTACAGTTTTAAAGTTATTAATAAAACCCAACAAGTAAAGATGATTCTGCTTACAGTTAAATGTCAGGCCTTGAATGGTTACTCTAATGGTCAGATAGGCTTTTGTATATAGATAGAACTTCAACAAATCTAGTTGGATTAGGCTAGTTTCTTCAATTGAGTAGAAAATATTATTACACTTGAACTTTTACCTCATTTTGAGACATATGCTATAGAGTAAAATTAGATTATATAGGAAAAGTGTTTGTGTTAATTTAAAAAGCACTTTAACATCTACCAATTTCATATCTTCCTTGGATTGCTATCTACCCATATTCTGAGACTGTAACAAACTGTCTTCTGATGTTGTATGTGTTAGCTTAATTTAAAATTTCTTGTATTAGCCTTGTATATATTTTGAGTATTATAGTTTTCCTATGGTGTTTAAAACAAGCTATTAATAATAATGTGAGTGTATCAGTGCTTATTATTAGCCTGTCATTAATATAATTGTTATTACATTGTATTTTACATATTATTATACATTATATATTATATATTGCTATGTAACTATCCATAGAACAGGTCCCAAACAAATACACAACAAAAATAATTTCATTAAAAATATGAGGAGGATACTATGGACTGAGCCGTGTACACTAAATATTACTGTGGTGGATTACCCAGGATTCTGTTTCTTGGCACTTAGACTCCATGAGGTAATTGAAGTCCAGTGAAGCCACATGGGTTTAACACTAAAGAAATGCAACCAGTGTCTTCACAAGTAAAACTCTAGAGAGTTGGCTTTCTCATTCTGTCTGCCATGCAAAGTTATAGAAAACAGCTGTCTGCAGCAGGGCCTAAGCCCTCAACTGCAGAACAAATCAACTCACACTTGTTTTTGAACTTCCAGCAACCAGAACTGTGAAAAATGCCAGATACTTGTAGTTCAAATCATTAGGGGAAGACTTGCTCCTTCGATGTTTCTATCGATCAGTTTCCTCAATGCGATTGCAACAGTGGCCCAATTGTCTCTACATGAAATTGGTCACTGTTCAAAGCTGGCACAGATCTGTCACAGGACACAGATGGAGAAGGCATATTAGAAAACACTTAAACACACAATTATTTCCCTCCTAATTATAGACACATTCTGTAAGTATTATCAACCTGTTTTAGCATACAGGTTGCCAAAGAATTGGAGAAAGCAACACTGCTGATGTGTATTACCATTTCAAATCCATCAATGAGCACTTTACAAACTGGCTTGTTTTTAGTTGCTCGCCTCTTTCTTCTGATAATTTAAACACGGTTCCCTAAGACTTTGAGTCTACAAAACAATGAAATGCAAGTTTCTTAAATTAAGTATTAGTGGCTTAAAAACTGACATGATTCTTTTCATGCCTTGTGAAACCTGAGATTTCTATCCCTTTGGATTTTAGATTCTATTTCGTCCATTGGTTTTTGTGCTGTTAGGTAATGGCATAAAATTTAATCTAAGCAGGAAAGAGACATAAGAGACATGATGTCATGGTCTAGACCTATGTCTTAGAAAAAGATGAAGGGGGTGTTTTCACTTTGCTTTGCTGTAATTTGACCTAAATATTCTCTCTGATATGCATAAAATGGGGGGGGGGGGAGCCAAGTGACTTCAGCATACTGATGAATCCTATATAGCTGATGCTAACACAAGGACTTTGTATGCACTTCTTATTATTCTTCAGTGTTATTAGATTGCTAGAAATAGTAACAAACTTTGAAAACAAACTGAGTCCAAGTTCCTTCACTAACTTTCTTAAGAACACTGCCTTTGGTACTGGAGTTAAATATTAAGTCTGCCCAGCTCCAAAGCCCATGTTAAATCCCATCCTTTGTATGGATTCTATCCAGAAAATAGCCTGTGCATGAGTGCCAGCTAAAAGCTGATAATCTTTGACACTAGATAAGCAGGTCCCTGGGAATAAGGAAGAATTCAGAGGTAGAAAAACAGAATCAACGTAAAATAAAGCAAAACAAGAACCATGTTATTTTACGCTATCCATTTCACCTCAAGCACTCTACTATTCCTTGTTTTCCAATTATCTATGACTAGCTAATGTAGGTTTGGGAGCAAACTCACCAACTTGGTAGGTCAGATTTTAAAGAGACTGACCCTGCAGTCAATCAGATGACCGAAACAGTTTCAAGAAAGTTGCTGGCAAGAGCATGAGTCAAAGAAACTGCTTGCCAGAAGCAAAAGAAAAATACACGAAGGCAAGATGCCAGAGCCAGGACACTGGATCCAAAATCAGAGATAGAACAGATACAAGATCAAAAGGACATGAACTCACCTATCTCCAGGCAACTTGATCATTAGCTGAAATGCAAACAGCATCTAGTAAGAAAATGGGAGCAGTACATATTCCTCATTACAAAGGCCATGGTAATGGAAGTTGGGCAGCAAAGAGAGATCAGATCTGAGGATACACTCAGGAAAACAAGACCAGAGTTCCAGTTGGAGAGAGGACTCAAGCAAAACCTCCACTCCTCACCATGCAACTGGGGTTGGTGGTACTCAACCAAATGCAGCTCAGGCTTTCTAGCCTTGGCCTGAGAAAGGACTCCAGCAATACCTCCGCACCAACCAGGAGCCTGTGCTTCTGGCACTGGATGGCTATGCACTATTATGATCTTTTTGTGCTGAAGAAGCATTGTCCTGCCCAGAGCCAGGACAGACTAAGTAGAACAAGGAGACCCACATGCAGGCCTAGGGCAGTCCACCCTGGGCTTGGAGGAGGAGAAAATGTCAGGCACCATGTTTTCCACACCAGGCAGATGGTATGGTAAGCAACTATGTGGTGTGGTATGGGAGAAACAGACAGAATGGTTCATGTCCTGTAAATAGAGGCATGTTTGAAGAGGCAAAAGAAGTGAGGAGCGGATAAAGGTGGGTGGCTTAGTTGCCACCCAGGGCCATGGTGATTTTTGGGCCTGGACTGCTGCTAGGGACCATGCCTATGATGCAGCCAAAGTCTCTGTTTATGTCCATGGCTCCTGATACCACCAAAGGCCAAGAGGATAGGTGCTGGAAGCCGCAAAAATATATGAAGTAGGTTTTCAGCTGATTATGACAAGCTATACCTGGAAGAAGTCAAGGGCCTTCCAGAAGTCAAGCTGAGGCTCAAGGAATCTTGGTGATATTGGTTTTCCTACTATGAATTTCTCGTGTGCTGTTGTAGCTTTTCCATCATTCATTGGGCACCATTTCCCCTTTACTAATGGGATATTTAGATAACCTTCTGTGCTGATAACTATACACAGCTAGAACTCCATTTCAAGCCTCCCTGTAATTATTGCCATTGACAGCATCCAGCCAGGTCCATCCCCAGATGGACTAAAGTATCTTATCAGAGATACCTCTGTACTCTCTAAGAGCAGACTTAAGCATCCAGACTATCTGCTTGAGAAGGCCTGGAGGATGTGCTAATTAAGCTTAACTTTCTCTCTTTTAAAAGTCTTATCTCTAGTTTTACATATACCTTTAACTATTAACTCAAAACTAGAGGGTTCCCACTTACAGGTACATCTAGCTGTGACAGAAGTTACCTAGCCAAGTTGCCTAGTGACTGAGCACACTTGCCAAAAATGGAGGGAGCAGAGATAGCTTGGAGAGATAAGGGTCAAAGGGATAATAAAAAGGCAGTTTTATGTTCAGAGAAGGAGGAGACAGAGAAGAGAAAAGAGAATGAAAGAACTAAATGGTTAAGAACTGGAGAGGGACAAATATAGATGGGGTATAACTAGATTGAAGGGTTAAAAGAGAGAACTTGAGGATGAGATGGAAGATGAGGAAGGGTCAGATGGGGAATTACTAGATGGGTAAGAACGAGATGAGAAAGACCAAGATGGGGCAGAATTAAGATGAGAGAATTAAGATAGAACTTAGATGGGACAGTAGATAAATATAGAGAGAAAACAGGCAAGAAAGGAGCTAGGCACAAGAACAGAACTGAAGCTGTGTATATAGGATTTTATCCCAGAGGAATAAAGTAGATGGACAAAGAGTTTGGTGTACTTAAATTCTTTTCCCAAAAACAATTCTCACCATTCATAGTTTCTCTTCTGGGCCCCTGGGAAGAATATTATTAAGGATGGTTCTTAATAATATTCAAGAGATAGGGCTGTACAGAGTTGTCCCCATCCCTCACCAGCGGTAACACTAGGGAGAGCTGGTTCTGCCCCTCACCGGCTGAAGCACTTGGAGAGAGTATCCTATACCTCACCTAAGCAGCACAATAGAGCTGAGCTTGTTTGTAGGGGCATGGGTGAGCTGGCCCTGAGAGAGCAAAAATGGGAGAATGGGTAGTGCCTCTCTTGTATGCTATGTGGTGGCATGGGTGAGGGAAAGATGCTTTCCTCCCCTCACCCCTCATCACCTGTAACAGGTGGGTGACCTGATCCAACCCCTCACCACCTGCAGCATTTGGGAGAAGTGGTTCTGTGGCTCACCTGGGCAGCATAGTAGAGTTGACTATGGTGTGGGTGAGCCAGGCCTTAGGCATGAGAGGGGCATAACTAGTACCTCCTCCCTCATCTGCAATGTGGTAGTGTAAGGGAGGAAAAAATGCCCTTCCTCTTCGGCCCTACAGCCTCCAGCTGGCAAGGGAGCCAAACCCTCCCCTTTACCAGCTGCAACACTGGGAAAGCAGGCCATGAACCTCCTCTGGGCAGCACAGCAGAGCTGACCCTATTGAGAGGGGTACGGGTGAACCTGCAGAACAGAAAATAGGATAACTGTCCCTTGTTCATTGACCCTTGCTCATTGACCCTTGCTCATTGATGCAAGGGGTGAATTAGCCGGGGCAATGCTGGAGAGCTCACCCTGGTGGTGAAGACAGGGGAGAGCTGGCGGGCTGACAAACCTTGCAACTACCCAGGCCCAGAACCAGGGTTATAAAAAGTTGGCCCACCCCAACATCCACCCCATCTATGATCTGTGGGAGCACAGGGCAACAATAGAATATCCCAGAGAAGTCCCAGTGAGGGACCAGCATCTATAGTGTAGCAAAAACCAGAATCTTCAAACCAGACCAATGACTGTATGCAATGAACACTTACAAGTAAAGATATATGGACAAAGGTGTGACTCACAGTGTCACATTCCAGCTTCTGTGACAAGATTTTTCCTTTTTTTTTTTTCTTCTTTTCTTTTTCTTTCTCTTAAAATTTATTTTTGGGGAGGGGGGTTGCATGGGCAGAAGGGTAGAGGGGAAATAGGAAGGTATGGGGAAATGAATGGGATCGAGATGCATGATCTGAAAGACAGAAAGAATAAAAGGAAAAGTTAAAAAAGAAAATAAAAGCATCTTTTAGAAGTAGATAAAAGGAACATAGAACCAGAAGCTAGGACAAGAGAGAGCAGGCTGGAGATGCTGGAAGAACCCTTGTAGTAGAAGCAGGAATGTCACAGTGAACCACGCCATTATGTGGAATCTGCACGGCCCCCACTTCCGTAGTGTTCTTCCTGTTGAATCTTCCCACTCCCTTACCACTCTTAGCAAATAAATATTTCCATGAAGACCACGGTAGACATGTTGTATAAAGTAAATTCCTAAGCTTTATGTAAGCTACTTTTGTGGGTAATGCTTCTCCACCCTCTCTTCTGCCTCCTTTACTTCTTACCCTCCTCTGGCACTTCTCTTCCCATTCCATTTTCTTGCTGTTTTCTTGATGACATCTTGTACAGTCACATCTTGGGATAACAAAATAATTTGCAAAGTTGTTGTATGTCCTAGGAGGTCCTAAGGAGCAGATACCACCACCATCCTATGTTCTTCAAGTGTCTTCACATTCTACAGTAATGACACGGTGACAACTTCAATGATAACTTTCTTAGAGCACCAAGGAATTCAGTGCTAACAAGAAGTATAATCTTAATTAATTTCTAAGAAACTACTGTGGAGATAAGACACTATCTACCTATTCTGATGTTCAGCATAAATGGAGAGAATTAACAAGAAGAAACGGAGAAGATAAACATGCCTTTTTTCCTCTTAAATAAACATTTTCTGAATTTCCGTTTGAAAAGTTCTGCTAGTAGCCACTTCAGAATGAGCAACAGATGACTGAGAAATTAAACTGTGATCTAATTGTACTTAAGGTATTCGCAACAAAGTGATCAGCTTTATGCCAGACTAATGTACATCTCCATAATGCAGTGACTTTCAGTACATCATTAAGGAAATCCAAGCCTCTGGATTCTACATTTCTTTGGCAATAGTGTCTTGGTTGGTTTATTTTTTGGAGAACCTCTTAATTTTCACACAGTATCCACCGAATAGATACTAAGTTAATTACTAATAAATTAGTAGTTTTATGTGTAGTGAATTGGTATTTCCAGAAGTAGCTTTTGAATATTTATTTATAATTTTATGAGAAACTATAAAGCTAATGGTTAATTCACTTTTACAATCCTTGTGTGTATGTGTCTGTGCAGGTACGTGTTGGTGTGTATGAGTGCACACAACCTTGAGTGCCATGAAGGAGGTCAAAGGACAATCCTGAGTGTAAGCTTCCACCTTCTTCCTTGTTCGAGAGCCTTATGTTGCTCACTGCTGAGTACGTTCTGTTAGTTAGGACCCTCCTCTCTCCACCTCTCATGTCGCTGAGGTCTGTGGTTAGAGTCACATCTTCTCTCCCCAGTTAACCCATTTTTAAATGATTTTCAATCTTCTTCACCAAATTCACTTTGACTGTTTGCTGTGCTGAACATCCAAAGCCCTGGATGTAATTTTCTCTGTCTTGTGAAGTACACACTCTGGTTGTGGTAACAGATACGAAGTCTAAGTAACACAGCAGTATTTCTCACAACTTACAATGACATCAATGCATTTTTTTTTTTTAAAGAAAGAGCCAAGTAGTAAATATTTCAGCCATGTCAGGTTTACGGCCATAGTTCCAAACATTTCACTGTCCGTCATGGAAGTAGAAAGTGGTCACAGATAGCATGAAAATGAGTAGATTCTCTGTGCTCCGTCAACTCTTTATGGAATGAGCCACCAGGCGGCCTTTGGTTCACCCACTATGTGTCTTGACCACTATAACTTTAACTTCCATCACTTCTCCTTCACTTCTAGTGATTCGACATCATTGTTTTAATTAAGACTGCAATAGCTGTGCTCTGTATCGCATGTCAGGGATCTTCCTGGTCTCTCTAGCTGTTTGTGA
>CABHPP010082793.1:13729-34336 GCA_902168425.1 Peromyscus attwateri
GTTTGTGATCATTTGACTACTCTATCCTTCTAACTTTACACACTGTAGCACTAGTCCAACATGATCGTCAGAGCTGGGAAATAACTTTACATTCATAATTGTTTCTTCCTTCTCAATTCCTTTTTTTTTTTTTTTTTTTCGAGACAGGGTTTCTCTGTGTAGTTTTGGTGACTGTCCTGGATCTCACTCAGTAGACCAGGCTGGCCTCAGACTCACAGAGGTCCACCTGACTCTGCCTCCTGAGTGCTGGGATTAAAGGCGTGTGCTGCCACTGCCCAGCTTCCTTTTCAATTCTTAATGAAGAGCAGTTTCACACAGAGTTTGGACATTTATGGAATGCTAGCTAGAAAGGAACCTTAATATTCTTTTACTGTTTCTATTTTGCAAATAGGGATATGAGGACAAAACTTTAAGATATCCTATAGTAAGGAAGCAAATGAACATATGGAGTGCCATTGTTAGAGTTAAGCCCTGAAAACCACTGGAATGGCATTCTCACAAAGTCTAATAATGTCCCAAACATTTTTTTAATCAACATCAGATAAAGAGAAAAATATACAATAAAAGTAGTCCAACTCTCTGGCTGGCTCTTACCAACATTGAAAGAATGTTCATTTCATTCCTTTCTGTTGTGTTCTAAAGCTGGTTCAAGATAAACCTGCATTTTCCAAAAATGAAATAGACAATGGCCATGAGGCATCACATATTAGGCACAGAGGACTTCTGACTTGTAATTTAGTCAAATAAATAATAAATAAATAAATAAATAAATAAACAAACAAACCCTATTTTAGGCTGCATATTAATGTCTTGACAAAAGTAAGCCTTAAACAGGAAACTAAAGAGGAGAAAGTAATTGATTTGCATAAATTTCCATGTGATTAGTTCAGCTCTGATAATCACCCATGCCGCATATGTCAAATAGTCTTATAGATTGTGAATACTGGGGCAAAACGTTAAGAAACCCAGTTGGGAATTTCGGTTATGCTGTGTTGGTGTGCATGTGTGTGTATGATTTCCCCTATGAGTTTATGGAGATGAGCAGGGTGTGTGGAATGTGCTCTCCAAGAGGGTACCAGAAACTGGATGTGAGGTTGCTAGGCAATTTCCCCCATTGTTTTAAACAAACTTCATGGAACTGGCAGCAGCTGTCAGAGTCCCTGGCTCCTAAGAATAACAGAACTGAAAAGCACAAAGAACAAAGGTCTGCCACAATAAATGGCAATAAATAACCGGAACTTTCTATGCCAGTAAATGCAGGCACTTGAATGTTAAAGCAATTAATAAGGTTAACACATACAAGAGGTCATTTGAGTCCTATTTGTTGTCAAATACATCTTCTCCTCAGACACTTTAATTTAAATGGCAATACCATCTGAAAAGAGAATGGTGTGCTGTGGTTTTAGACACATTATTTTTCTAAAAATCACCATTTTCTATTCTTTTTTTTTTTTTTTTTTTGCTTGCATTCTGATTATTCATTGTGAATTTCACCTCAGGAACAACAGTATAGCCTTCCCTCTGCATATGTAAAAGGGGCCTTAAATGGAAACATATTCTACATTTGATGTTAGATAATAACCCGTTGAACCACATCATCACCACAGGCACTTTCTTTTAGCCCTTCACAGCCTTTCCTATTCTCCTATTCTTTCCCTGTTCATCACAGAAGGAGGTGATTATTCAAGTCTATCTGCAATGAGAGTGAATAGAGCAACACACACAAGTGAGACTCATACTATTGAGACCTGACTAGCCTCTGTTGGCATTATTGATGTCACATTCTTGGTTTCATAAGCATGCTGCAATGTGTGCAAGTTTGCCATAGGAAGACGTGCTACAGTGTGTGCGAGTTTGCTATAGAAAGAGGAGTAACCATGAGACATAGTTATTTTACATTGTCTTGCAACATCTTGTGAAAACAGAATTATATCAAACAAACGTGTTAAAATGAGATATATTACTTTCTAATATTTCAAAATTGAGGTTTTTTAGCCCTTTAAATAATAAATCACAGTCCTGGTGTTCTACTTTCTATAACTGAATCATTCTCTGTCCTTAAGTTAGTTTATGCTTGGGCATCTCTTTCAAAATAATTTGAGATAGACAACCTAGAAATTTCTTGCTAATAATTTTAATATAGTATCGTATTAATTTATTAAACATGTTTAATATATTTTTGCATAAATATTCAATATAGTTAATATATTGCTTCACTCAAATGTTCAATGAATAATGAATTTTACAAAAATCTCTGTGAATTCTACAATTTGAAAATAAAGATTTTTTTAAAGGGGGAATTGAGTTTTCTTGTCTCTGTATTGGAATTAAGTCTTTGTAGAAACATTTCTTTCTGGTGGTGTTTTTCTAAGGGTCTCTGATTTAAGTTTGTTTAAAAATATATACAGAGTCAGCAGAAATTGAAAATAAAATGCATAGAGATTTAATATTCATTGACTGAGTTTACCCAGTGATTATCTCTTATATACTCTTTTTTTTTTTTTTGGTTTTTCGAGACAGGGTTTCTCTGTGTAGCTTTGCGCCTTTCCTGGAGCTCACTTGGTAGCCCAGGCTGGCCTCGAACTCACAGAGATCCGCCTGCCTCTGCCTCCCGAGTGCTGGGATTAAAGGCGTGCGCCACCAACGCCCGGCTTATATACTCTTATATATACTTTCTATCTCTCTATATATACATACTTGTGTATGTATAAATAAGTATATATACATATATATATACATATAGAGAGAAACATATATGTGTATACATGTTTGTACATATATATGAGAAATTTCTATGGATACAACTTCTACATGTAAACTCAGTGTAATGCCATTTTCCCATGTGCACAGGTGTCTTTAAGTGTCCATGAGGAACTGATGCCAGAACCACCCTCAAAGACAAAAATTCTGAGATACTCCAGTCTCTTATGTAACTGGTGTTCATCTACATGCAGTCTTGTATGTTTTTATGTGTACTTTAAATCCTATCTTGGTTGTTTTTAATATCTACCGTGATGAAAGTGCTAGAGAAGAAGCTGTTCTACCATGTCAGTTACGTGTTCAGTGCAGAGACAATTTTTAGCTTGAATATTTTTCATTCACAAACTGGTTGAAGCAGATTCAGAATTGAATATATGCAGGGCAACTTGCACTATCTTACATTTGTGAATGATTTACCTGTTTGTATGATGATATCCCAAACTGCTAACCCATGTTTTAAAGTTTATTTTTAAAGAAGAAAGTGGTCAATCCAAAGAGTCGTTATTTTTCAATCAATTTCACAGTTGCTGCTGTGCTGTGAGAACTTGCTTCCCCTGATGGTGACTGAGCATGGTGGTCCTGACCCATGGCGACTGGAGAAAATTCCAATATTGCTGAATGCCTTTCTGTATCTGTGGTTTCACTCTGGCATAATGCTTAAATACACTACAACATCTCCCTGGAATAACAGAGTGATTCTGAGCCATATATGAAATTATTCATCTGAGAATTAACATATAATTTAGAAGAGCTTTCTAGAAATATTATGGCATTCAGCACTTGAATCTTGATGTATTGTTTTCTAGATTTGTGGAACTCATGTTGTCTTTGGAGGATGACGAGAGTATACACATCTGCTCCAGGTGAATAGCTATAACTGCTCTACTTCCCTGTATTTTCATTTACATTTAGTATGAGGTGAGAAGCAACAGGAAGGCAAAATGAGAGCTTCATATTAGGTGCTGTGAACCATTTTCAGTGTGTCATAAAAAATAAATAGCTTACTCCTCAGCATTGAGGTATGTTACCACATTTATTTGCTAAGAAAGGAAATTGAGATACTAAGAGGTACTAGTGTCTAACGAGACAATTTTAAAACTCCAATGTATGAAATCCAGAGTTCATAACTTCAACAGTCACAGGGTTCAGACTAAAATAAATATAAGCATAGGAAATCCTGATCTTAATATTTTACCTAATGTAAGTCTGGAATATTTTAACTGCTCTATGCCCTTGCCTTTAACATGGAAAGGACTCAGTAGAAAAATTGTACAGATATTAAAAATATCTATAAAACTCTGGCACCAACTAAAAGTGAGGGAATAGCTGTTATTATGCTCTCACATTTTTAAAATATGTATACAAAGTGGATTTTGTTTCTATTTTTCATTGTGTAATCAGACTTTATTTAAAACACTGATACATTTGTCTTTTTCTTTTCCACAATAGACTTTGCATTCCTCTCTGTCCATCACCCTTTTCTATCTGAAACTTTATCTGTCTCCCCAAGAGCTTCATTGACATGTGAACCATACTTTATCAGTAGGCTCCCCATACACATCCAACTCTTGCCATTTTAAATGACCTGAAACACACAGAGCTAATTCATCACATCTCAGCTCCATTCTAGTTGTTGTCTCTGTCTGCAATGTGTCTGTCCAGCTTCCTTTCTACCTATTCAAATATTCAACACTAAAGAAAGGCTTAATTGAAATCCATCTATTGCTTAAAGACCCCTGTCTCTTTCGTTTGACAACATAACTCCGTAAAATCTTGTAAAACCCAACAGAAGGATTGTTAAGCTCCAATTACCAGGGACAATTGTGTTTCCTCTGAGTATCTGGTTTGCTTCCAGTTTATTCATACTGCCAATCATGTAATAGCTTTGTGTGTGCATGTCTTGTTTATCCAGTTTTCTGGAATTTGAGCCCAAACCTCTAGTTCATTAAAAAGCCTTCAAAGTGTGCTAATTATTACTTTATCTTGATGTGTGGAATTTAATTGTATTAACTCTTTTCCTCCCTTCTCTCTTTATATATTTCTTAATTTTGTATGCATTTTATTATAAAGGTAAGATAACATTTGTTATGTCACACACAAAAACACAACCTTTAAAAATTATTATAAAACTGTTATAATAGAGAAATTAAAAGAAATTAATTTTAAATTACTTATAGATAACTATCCAAAAGTAATTGTTTCAACATTTGTATCTATGTTTTTCTATTGGTTTTGTGTGGTGATATTTTATTTGTGCTTTAATAAATAAAGCTTGCGTGGAGATCAGAGGAAAAAGGCAGGCCATCATAAGTAAACAAAGAAGTCAGGAAGTGGTAGTACATGCCCTTAATCCTATCACTTAGCAGGCAGGATCTCTGTGTGTTCGAGACCACATTGGAAACAGAGCCAGGTGTGGTGGCACACACCTTAATTCTAATACTAGTTAATCATGGAGGTCTGGAAGTTCGTACAGACAGACAGAAAATGACAGAGCTGTGTAGGAAGAGGAAGTGAAGTAGCTGGACAGAGAGCAAATCAGATGGCAGAACAGCAAGGCATATGTGTGTGGGTAAACAGGAAGTAACTCACATTTTGAAGCTGCAGAGTTGGTGAGGTAAGGTTGGCTGGTGGCTTTCCCTATTTCCCTGATCTCTCTAAGGCTTTCACTCTTATATTTGACTCCATATTTTTTATTTAATAAGACCATTTAGAAATTCGTCTACAATTTTGTGTTTGATACTTTCAACAGACTTGGAATCTATTAACATGATTTCATAACATAATTTTGAAATGAGCATTTTTATGCAGTACATATTTTTTATAAATATTTATACTGAAATAGTAGATCGTAGATATATTACTATTTAACTGAAGTATTTCTATTTGATTAACATCTATGCTATTTAACTATAAGCACATATGTAAATGCTTGATTTTTAACTATACATTACTAATGGATATTGATAAAAAGAAGTCTTAATTTAAAAGTTACATGTAGTTATGAAGTTACTATTGTTACCAATATGTGTTGCCAAACCATTCACATTTTCTTTATTCACTGAACAACTGTGGACATTGTAATTCTTTGTATATTTAAACCGTATACATTTCTAGAAAAATCTTTGTGAGGTAAATATTTAAATATCTGAATGAATGTCTAAGTGAATGGATGCACTTCCAACCTAAAGTGTATTTATCTTCCAAATGAACACATAAAAATTGTATCTGTTATATTATTTCACTGCCATTTCTACTTAATATTATTAGTGTTTATCATTATACTTAGTTTATTATATTAAATAGGTTAAAAAAAACCCTATAAGAAGATACCATGGATCTGACTGCAGCTGTACATCCCTATAATCCCATCACTTGGGAGACAAAGGAAGGAGTACCAGGAGCTGTAGATCATATTCAGATACATAGTGAGTTCAAGTCCAGCCTAAGCTAATTGAGCCATTGTCCTAAATCAAAACAAAACAACAACCATAATTTAGCAAAGTTGAACTAAAAGATATAATGTCTTTTAAATCTCTGTGGTGTAATAGTTCTTGTGGGAATAGAGAGAGAGAGAGAACATAGAGCCCACATTTATATTATTATTATTATTATTATAATTATTATTATTATTACTCAGCACTAACTCTTTGACAGCAGAAAACAAATCATTCTCTACTCCTTCCTTACCCAGGAATGTTAAACAGTGTCACCATCACATCGAATTGTTTTCCAAATTTGGTTTAGCACATCTTGTTTGTAAAACTGCAGGACACTGAACCTCGGGTGTTTCTAACTGTAATAATGTGATCATTCATCTGTCACCTCTCACAGTTCTGAGGAGCTCATTGATAGAGGATTTGAAAGTATTTCATGCAACCAAGAGAAATGCATAGAGCATACAAGAATGAGTTGAATCAAGTAAGAAGACTGCCTCAACAAGAATGATGCAGAATTATTTGGTCATACTAAGCCAACAGTATAGACAAGTTTACTCTGAAGGTACAATGGACAGATCATTATTTAGGGTTGGAAATGCAACAAAAAGAGCAAGAATTCATTCTCGTTTTCTAAACAAGCTATGCCTCAACCATCCACTTATAAGTGTCAGAAGTACTCCATTTTAACTGTTCTGTTTGTCCTTATGTTTTTGTACATGTAGTACATGGGATCACTATCATATCAAGAGATATCGTGAAAACAATAGAGAAAAGCATAAGCACATTCAAAAATCTTCAGTGTTTGCCGTGTGAAATCTGATTGTCAGATTTATTTTTGTGTATTCACCCGAAGCCATGTAAATGCATACATGAGCACAATCATCTGCAGATAGAAGTCTGGTGAAAAGTAGGTTTGGATTTCTTTGTATAAAATTGATTTTTTTCCTGTCTTGTTCTAATTTCACTTTCCCATGCATACATTCTAATTTTCATTAAAAAGGAATAGAGATGATTTGGTTACATCTTAAAATACAATCTTCTGTGTGATGTATATCTGTAGGGAATTTTATTGGAAGTTTAAAAGTGGCTTCACGTAGGATTCCTTACAAGCTATAATAAGTGAAGAACATTAGATTATACATCATGTTGCTCTTTAAAATAATTGAGTTACATATTTTTGAGGCCATTTGAGAATACATTGTGATCTGAATAGAAGATATCCACGATATAGGTCAAACTGAACAGAAAGGTTCAGAGGAAGACTAGAGTAGGAGACTAGAGAGAAAATCCTGGTGACGGCTTCAGTTACCAGTCCTGTTCCGAATGTCATCTCATTGCAGCATTACTTCCAACTCTGTCCCTTTATCTGAAAACTGAACATTTTGAAAAGATAAACTTAAACTTATTATTTACAAATTCAACAAGCCATTCTGTGTACTGATTTTTTTCAAAATATTTTATGCCCTTCTGTGAAAATACATTCTTTTTTTAAAAAAGAAAAACCAGAAAACATTTTTAACTTTAAGGATTTGTCTTTACACCAAGGGAAACTCTCCAATGATGTACATAGTGATGACCAGAGTAAAACATTTCTTTTTGAAAATGTGATTTTATTTATTGAAGTTTATTTCATGTAAAAAGGACATGTAATATATGATTATATAATGCTCTAGTACTCTATAAGTTGTCTAATTATGAAAACGTCTCTCAAATTTTACTGTACTTAGCCTCACCTGAGAATTGGTTACAATGGAAATTCCTGTACTGCTTCTAGAGTTCACCATAAAGTAGGCACTAATTTGGGTGGATTTTTACTGGATAACCAGATCATTCTGATAGCATTACTGACTCAGCCTTTTAAAATTACTGCTTAATTTTTACTTGTAATTTCTTTTCAAAGTACTATAATTAGTCAGCTAAACCCAGACTTAAAGATAGACATGTAAAGGCATGGAATCCAGCCAAAACCCTTAAATTACAGTCCTATAAATCTTAAATTTTACCCATCAAGCTTTGTCATTTGGCTCATATTACATTGATATGAAGAGAAATTATAGATTTAAAATAATTCATTTTTATAGACCTAATTAATTTCATTAGTCATTATTGAATTAGAATAGGATATATGGAGGGTTATGGAACAAGGAAATAAATGGGCACTTCCTATTTACACAGCTCCATCCAGAAGCTCCATCATCACCAATTTGGTTACCTGGCCAAAACTACTTCTTAAAGGTGTACTATTTCACTTGGGTGGGGTCAGTGTGACTTCTCATCTTGGAGAGTTCTTGCTTAAAAGCTGATAAACACTATTTTCTTACCTGGACTCTACTCAGTCACACGAACACAAACAAAAGCCTCCTCTTAAATTATCTAAGATATATTGAGAGTATGGTAGGTCCAGAATATGTATTTCTCATCATACATTTTTTGTAATTATGCTTCTGGTTCATTTCAGACTAGATTTAAAATCAACATGTGCTTTAAATTTCTACACGTTTTAAAAGGTGGGGTTACAATATCCTCCATCAGGGACAGAAAAACATATTGTTCCTAAATTTTACATACATGTTCTGAAATGAAACCTATTAATCATAATTATTAAAAATATTTTATTATTAAAAACTGTTTTTAATTATAAAATTAATAAAGCAACAAATCATATAGGAAATTCTGATAAAAACTTAAGTTGGCTTGATAGTTTCTAAGTTTCTAAAACAAATGTTAGAAGAACTGAATTAAAATTGTCTTATCCATATAAAGGGTGATAAGGTGCTATGAAGGAAAAAGATTTATTCAAATGGGTCTCTTTCTGCTCTCACTCCTCAGAAAGAAAGAAATCGTATTTCTTTGTTTCCCAAGCCAAAAGTATCAGTAACCTATTAAGTAATACCATGATAAAATAACAATATGATGATTGGTTTGCATTAGTTTAAATTTTTAGCTCATTATATTCATGTATGTTCTAAGGTATGACCACTATCAGAGAGGTTAGCTATCAAATAAAATTTTTTTTAATAAAGAGAATACTTCTTATAGAAATAGCATTATTCAGCTTTGTTTTAAAAACTTTATTCTGTCTGAAGCATTACTTAAAAATCTGTCTCAGCTTAGTATGTCAAACTTTGTTGAACCCCTAAGGGCGGCCTCACCCTCTCTGAGGAGTGGACGGGGGGTGGGATTGGAGGAAGTGAGAAAGGCGGGAGAAGGGGAGGGAGGGGGAACTGTGATTGGTATATAAAATGAAAAAAATTAAAAATTAATAAATTAAAAAGTTTTCATTGAAATGGTCATACAATTACTCAAATATTATAATTTCCTGTAATGAATTTTTTGATGACATAAAGTTGCAAAGGAGAGAACCAGATATATTGAAGATTTTATTATAGATCTCAGAATATTGGGAGACAAAAGTGAATGGGCCATTAGTTAATCCAGCTGCTCACTGCAGAGTTTATATGAGTTCAGACAACCCAAAACAGTTAGAGGACAGACACCCCAGTGTATATGTTATTTCAGCCAGTAAACTGGATTTGGTTCAATCTGCATGAATGGAATTCACTGGATTGTGGAACTGGGTATATTTCAAATATATTGTTTGTTAAGCTTAACCCTAATACTAAAGATGTTATGATAATCATGTCTAAATACAACTAGATAGCCTATTAAAATAGGAAAGTAGGAGAAAATAATGGAATCATGTGATAGACTCATGTGATTGCAAAACTGTACATAAAAATCAGCTTTGTGATTCCAGTGTGTTTCAACACCAACTCAACATAGCACACCAGTCAGTGTGAGGAGACCCGTGCCTGTCTCATAACTTATAATGTCCATAGGATAATATTATGTAACTATCAGCAGAAATACAAGAACTCTTGGTACAAAATCCAAAAAGAAATAACACACAAAAAAAACCCCCAAATGATATTAAACTGTATTCCCAGAAGATGATAAAGACTCAGAATTTAGGACTGAATATTTAACTATACCAGATCAATCCATTCCCCCCATATTATCTCATATATAAACACATATTGGATAAATGTGCGGTTGAAATTAGTACGTCCAAAGTTTCATGTCTGTCTTAAGTGTTTTTCTTTTATGATTACTTGTAATAAATAGGTATGTTTAATTTGGGGGGGGGATTATACAGCTCAGAACACCTTTTAAAATGTAGTTCCATAACAAATTGAAGAAACACAGTGCTAACAAGCATATGGTTTGTTAAATGAAACAGAGGAAGAAAACTGCCCCAACCTTGCTTTCTCAATTCCACGTATTAACATAAGCCTGCAAATTAATAAAATTTCAACTAAATTTCTAAAAAGGAAAATAATTAAAAGTAAATAAATAGAAACAGTAATTTCTTTTTTTAAACTTATAGCAAAAAAAAACCCAGAATAAAGTTGTGTATTTGACAAAAATTAAACACAGAAAACCCTAATTAACCAAGAAGAAAATCAGAAAACACAAATTAACAATACTAAAATGGGAGAAAAGAGAGATCATTACAAGTTCACCAACATGGATACAGATATGAAGTGGAAATTAAAAATTATTATGACCAGTCTGAGTATTTGCATAATGTAAATAAGCTTGTTTGAAACTATAGCATACCACAAAGGAAAAAAAGAATATTTGAGAACAGAATACTTGACTAGTTCAATATCTTTCAAAACCATTAGGAGGAAGAAAATTGAGAGCAACACTGGAGTCTTGAAATAAAATGAAAATAAATGAAGAGGACTAGCATACACCTTCTGAGACTGATGATGATAGGAACAATAGGAAGGCACTGAAGTTTCAGGAGAGAGAGACAGTGCGAGTCCTCTTAGTTCTATGTACAGAATCTAATTGCAGAAGTTGAGAACTGAGGCTAGAGAAAAAGAGAGCCTCACAAATATACCCTGCAGTTTTCAAAATGAGAAATTTAGACTGAAAGATTGGAGGTGGGGCCTCTTTGGCATAGCAAACAAAGGAAGAAAACATTTTTGATAGAGCCAAAAGTGGAAACCTACAAAAGAGCTAAGAGAAACTCGGAAAATAAAATTAATGTTGTTCTCATTACTGAACAGATTTGCAATCTAACCAGTACAGGACCCTAGAGTCTACATACAATACACATGCTTGGAGAACACGCCTTTCTTGTGGCTACTGGACCAGAGCAATGGATAGCCATTTGAGAAGGGCCCACTGCATCCTTAGCAAGGCTAATGTTCTTCCTTCCATTGCCCTTCCTGAGAATCCATAACAAGAGCTGAGGGCTGTTATTCAGAATCTTTCTTACAGAGAAAGAGATAAATATCTAGACAGGACAGACTTACTCAATTTAAACCATGAGAATCTAAACAACTTAAACAAACCTATAATAAGCAATGAGATTGAAACAATAATACAAAAAAATTACAAAAGCCCTGATGAATCCAGTGCTAAATTGTATAAAATCCTTAAAGAACTCACATCAATATTCCTTAAATTATTTCAAGTGAAAAAAAGGCATGGAATACTAATAAGCTCCATTTTACAAACCAAGTATTACATTCATAGTCAAGCTATCTTAAGACATAGAAAAAATACTATTATTTACCAGTCTTCCTGATGAACATAGCTGTAAATTTTTCAGATTAGACATCATTAAGAAAAAAAGGTAACAACAAATACTGGTGAGGGTGTAGGAGAAAGAGAGCACTCAAGAACTGATGCTAGGTTTCATACAGCCAACTCATGCAATGAGCACAGGACCCGGTCCCACTGCCTGGATGCCTCCCAAACAGTTCAAGCCAATCAACTGTCTCACCCATTCAGAGGGCCTGATCCAGTTGCAGGGTCGCTTGGCTCGGCCTGGGAGGAGGGGACTGGCCCTGACTGGACTGAGTCTACCAGGTTGATCTCAGTCCTAGGGGGAGGCTTTGCCTTGGAGGAGGTGGGAATGGGGGGTGGGCTGGAGGAAGGGGAGGGGGGCGGGAGGGGGGAGAACAAGGGAATCTGTGGCTGATATGTAGAACTGAATGCTATTGTAAAATATATATAAAACCTTGGAAAAATACAATCTGTTTATGGTGACTGAAAAAAAAAAGAACTGATGCTAGGAATGTAAATTTGTCTAGCCACTGTAGATATTATTACAGTTTCCTCATCAAACTAAAAATAGGGCTGGAGAGATGGCTCAGTGGGTAAAAACACTTGCTATTCAAGTGTGAAGATAACAGCTAGGTCCTCAATGTCTATGTAAATGCCTGGTTTGTGTGGAGGCCTGCCACGTGTGAACAGCAGAGGCACGAGATCCGAGAGCAAGCTGGATACCCAGACTAGCCAAATTAGCAACTTCCACTTTCAAATGAGAGAGCTTGCCTCAATGTACAAGGTAGCTTTAAATTTAGGAAGACATGTGATAACGGCACACTCATGCATCCACATCCACACCCACACGCACGCAGGCAACACACAGACAAATATAACAACTGAAAAACTACCAGAGGATCTAGCTATACTAAATGTTGGAAGGTACCCAAAGGAGTGTAAGTAGGTATGTGTCTTAGTCAGTGTTCTATTGCTGTGAAGAGACACCATGACCTCTGGCAACTCTTAAAAAGGAAAGCATTTAGTTGGGGCTGGCTTGCAGTTCAGAGGTTCAGTCCATTATCCTCTTGGCAGGGAGCATAGGAGCACTCAGGCAGATATGGCAGCTGAGAGTTCTACATATGGATCTGAAAGCAGCAGGAAGAGAGAGGGCCACTGGCCTGGCTTAAGCTTCTGAAATCTCAAAGCCCACCCTCAGTAACATGCTTCCTCCAACAATGCCACACCTACTCCAAAAAGACTATATCCCTAATCCTAAGTGGCATCACTCCTGGATGACCAAGCATTCAAATATATGAGCCTATGGGGGGCATTCTTATTCACCTACCAAAGCATAATAGAGAAATACCTGCATGTCCATTACTGTGGCATTTTCACACAAGCCAAGTTATGGAGTCAGCCTAAGTGCCATTTGGTAGACAATAGATAAATTGAATTTCATTCACCTATAAAGTACAACAAATTATGTCATTTTCAGAAAGTGAGTGGAATGGGAAGTGATCATAATAAGTGAAATGAACTGATTCAAAAGACAAATATCACATTTTCTCTCATATGAGTTCCTAGGTTATATATAATATGCATAATACAGCCATAAATAATATTTGGAGATAATCATTATGAAAATAGAAACAGACTGTTTGGAACTGGTGGGGATAGTGGATTAGAAGTTAATAGAGTAATGGATATCATCAAACCAGATGATATGAATGAAGACATCTTTAGAATCCATCACTATGTGTAATGAATATAGACTAATTTAGAAAACATCTAGTGGAAAAGCTTAGCAAGAAACTACCAGATCAAGTAGCTTAAATCATGATTAAGTGAGAGTATTCTCAGATGTGCAAGGGAGACCTAGAGTTTTAAAATTTATGAGTATACTTCACCAAATAAAGAGGAAAATAAGAGAATTTGTAGCAGGATATAAGATTGACTCAAAAAAATCAGTAGCCCTCCTATATACAATTGACAAACAGGCTGAGAAGGAAATCAGAGATATATCACCCTTTACAATATCCACAAATGATATAAAATACCTTGGAGTAACACTAACTAAGCAAGTAAAGGACCTATATGACAAGAACTTTAAGTCCCTGAAAAAAGAAATTGAAGAAGATGTCAGAAAATGGAAAGATCTCCCATGCTCATGGATAGGCAGGATTAACATAGTAAAAATGGCAATCTTACCAAAAGCAATCTACAGATTCAATGCAATCCCCATCAGAATACCAACACAATTCTTCACAGACCTGGAAAGAATAATACTCAACTTCATATGGAAAAACAAAAATCCCAGGATAGCCAAAAGAATCTTGTATAATAAAACAACCTCTGGAGGCATTACGATCCCTGACCTCAAGCTGTATTATAGAGCTACAGTAATAAAAACAGCTTGGTACTGGCATAAAAACCGACATGTGGACCAATGGAATCGAATTGAAGACCCTGACATTATTCCGCACACCTGTGAACATATAATTTTTGACAAAGAAGCGAAAAGTGTACAATGGAAAATACAAAAGCATGTTCAACAAATGGTGCTGGCATAACTGGATATCAACATGTAGAAGGTTGCAAATAGATCCACATCTGTCACCGTGCATGAAACTTAAGTCCAAGTGGATCAAAGACCTCAACATAAATCCAGCTACTCTGAACCTGATAGAAGAGAAAGTATGAAGTAGTCTTGAACACATTGACATAGGAGATCACTTCCTAAATAAAACACCAGTGGCACAGACACAGAGAGAAACAATCAATCAATGGAAACTCTTGAAACTGTGAAGCTTTTATAGAGCAAAAGATACGGTCAACAAGGCAAAGCGACAGCCTACAGAATGGGAAAAGGTCTTCTCCAACCCCACATCTGACAGAGGGCTGATATCCAGAATATACAAAGAACTCAAGAAATTAGACATCAAAACGCCCAACAGTCCAATTAAGAAATGGGATATAGAACTAAACAAAGAATTCTCAACAGAGGAAGCTCAAATGGCTGAAAGACATTTAAGGAATTGCTCAACATCCCTAATAATCAGGGAAATACAAATCAAAATGACTCTGAGATACCACCTTATACCTGTCAGAATGGCTAAGATCAAAAACACTGAAGACAGCTTTTGCTGGAGAGGATATGGAGCTAGGGGAACTCTCCTCCACTGCTGGTGGGAATGCAAGCTTGTACAACCACTTTGGAAATCAACATGGCGCTATCTCAGAAAATTGGGAATCAATCTCCCCCATTTCAATAGATTCAAAAAAGCATTTAATGCTTGTTCATGATAAAACTCTCAGTGAATTAAAAATAGAAATGAAAATTTCCAATCTGATGAAGAATATCTATAAGAAAACTCACAGGAAAGATCACTCTTAATAATAAATATTGAGAGTTTGGGTCTTGAAATAAATAAAAAATATTAACACTTCTTCTTTAGTCATCATACTATGTCAAAAGGCAAAGTAATGGAATAAAAGACATAAGATTTAGGATGGAAAAAAGTATCACTGTTAGCTGAAAACATTTATTTTACAAAAAAAAATACAGACTAATCAACAAATGTAACAATGCTAAAGTTTATAAAGGCCAATATTTTAAAGTAATCCAAGTTCCCCAAACCATAAAACAAAGAAACAAAAAAAATTAAAAAGCATGGTGATGAAAGCATCTTAGTTTTCCATCACTAGGACAAAACGCCTGTGATAAAGCACGTTAAAGGGAAAGGATCTAATTTTGGTCCTTATTTTCCAGGCTTTAGTCTGTTATTATTTGGTCCTATTTCTTCGGTCCTATGATGATGCAGCCACCATCACAAAAGTGAATGGCAGAGAATGCCAATTCACACCACAGTAACTAGAAACAGAAATGATGTGAAAGGGATCAGTGTCACAATATCTTCTTGGAAGGCACATTCTCTGTGACTTAACTTCCTTCTACTAGGCCTTGTTTCCTAAAGGTTCCACAAACTCCAAACCACACCACACATGGGCCTATGAAGGACACTTGATATCCAAAACATAGCACAAAACTTCCATGAATTTAAAGGAGTTAAAACTTACATTGAAAACTACTAATGGTAACTTAAGGATGCCTGGTAGACATTGCATTTTCCCTTTGAATATTTGATTAAACACAATCTACAGCTTATATAATTTAAACTGAGATTCTAAAGTTCATGAACTTCAAAGACACAAGAATCAATGCAATTTTATGAATGATCAAGATTTAATGAATACCCATGTAGCCAAGTACGAAATAATAATAATTAATTCAGTATAGTGCTGAACATTATTAGGTAAGTCAATCTATGAATCATGGAGTTTAGACAGAAACAAATGCATTAAGGATCCAATTTAAACAAATTACCCTGCAGTAAAGTGCAGAAAATATTGCAATTTCAATGAATACAAAGGAGTTTAGTATGTATGCTATGCCCACTTCATTCATAGAAAATTATCAGCAAGAAGCTTCTGTAAGGCAAAGGACACAGTAAATAAGACAAAATGACAGCCTACAAGATGGGAAAAGATCTTCACCAACCCCATATCTGACAGAGGGCTGATCTCCAAAATATATAAAGAACTTAAGAAACTAGACATAAAAATAATGAACAATCCAATTAAAAATTGGGCTACAGAGCTACACAGAGAATTATCAACAGAAGAATCTCAAATGGCTGAAAGTCTTTTAAGTAATTGCTCAACATCCTTAGTCATCAGGGAAATGCAAATCAAAATGACCCTGAGATAACATCTTACACCTGTCACAATGGCGGAGATCAAAAACACTGAAGACAGTTTATGTTAGAGAGGATGTGGAGCAATGGGAACACTCTTCCACTGTTGGTGGGAGTGCAAATTTATACAGCCACTTTGGAAATCAGTATGGCAACTTCTCAGAAAATTAGGAATCAAGCTTCCTCAAGACCCACTCTTGGGCATATACCCAAGGAATGCTCAATCATACCACAAGGACAAATGCTCAACTACCAGCATTATTCATAATAGCCAGAACCTGAAAACAACCTAGATGCCCCTCCACCAAAGAACGGATGAAGAAAATGTGGTACATATACACAATAGAGTATGATTCAGCAGTAAAAAAACAATGACATCATGAAATTTGCAGGCAAATGGATGTTTGCAAATGTTAAAAATAACATCCTGAGTGAGGTAACCCAGACTCAGAAGGACAATCATGGTATGTACTCACTCATAAGTGGTTATAGATATAAAGCAAAGGATAACCAATCTACAACCTATAGCTCCAGAGAAGCTAGCTAACAAGGAGCACCCAAAGAGGGACTCATGTATTGCTCTGGGAAGGAGAAATAGATGAGATCTCCATGAGTAAACTGGGGATGAAGAGTAGGCAATGGAGGGTAGGGGATGGGGGATGAGAACATAAGGGAACAGTATGGTCGAGCTGGAACAGGGATGGAGTGGGAGAGCAATGAAAGAGATACCATGATAGAGGGAGACATCATGGGGATAGGGAAGACATCAACTGGGTGCTAGGGAAGTTCCCAGAAATCCACAAGGATGACCCCAACTTAGAATACTAGCAATAGTGGAAAGGGTGCCTGAACTGGCTTACCCCAGTAATCAGATCAGTGAATACCCTGTCATTATAGAGCCTTCATTCAGTAACTGATGGAAGCAGATGCAAAGATCCACAGCCAAACACCAGACCAAGCTCCATGTGTCCAGTCGAAGAGAGAAAAGAGGGATTCTGTGAACAAGGGCATTAAGAACATGATGGGGAAACCTACAGAGACAACCAAACCAAACTAGTGGGAACTCATGGAATTTAGATCAATAGCTGTGGGACCTACATGGGACTGGACTAGGCCCTCTGCATGGCAAGACAGTTGTATAGCTTGATCTGCTTGGGGGGTACCCTGGCAGTAGGATCAGAATCCATCCCTGGTGCATGAGCAGGCTTTTTGGAGCCCACTGCCTATGATGGAACACCTTACACAGCCTTGAGGCAAGGGGAGGTGCTTGGACCTGCCTCTACTAAATGTACCTCCCCATGGGAAGTCTTATCTTCTTGTAGAAGGGAATGGGAGGTGGGTTGGGAGAAGGAGGCTGGAGGGGCAGGAGGAGGGAAGAGGGTGGATCTTTTATTGGTATGTACAATGAATAAAAAAAAATATTAATAAAAAAAGAAAATTATCAGCAAGTCAGGTTAGCATACCAAACAGATGCCAAACCTCATAATGGTGAATGCACATTCTTCCCAAGGTAGCCCCAACATTAACCAAATCTGTTCATTCTATGAGTTGTCTGAGTCAACATAGTTAAGGTGCTGGAGTACATGGGATGTGTTCAATGGTCACAGTGGGATTAAATTGCCTTCCTGACTTTATTTCATGCAGTCCACACCATGGCATGTTGTGCTCCAGCAATGAAAATGTTTGCATTCCTTTGATATCATATTAATTCTATTTCTAGTCATTTCTCCCAAAATTCCTCCTCTTTCTCCCCCTCCTCCTCCTTCTCTCCCATTCCTTCCTCCCTGCCTCCCTCCCAACACCTTTTCTTTCTGACAATGCTGGGCATGAAACCCAGGTCCTCATGGATGGTAGACAAGTATCCTACTACTTAACCCTATCCTATTTTTATGGTCTCTGTTGAACAGGTAACTCCTCAGACTTCACCACTATTTTTTCATTGTTTGTTGGGATGTGGTTCAATTAACTGCCCATTAAATAAGCTTCTGCCTGAACACATTAATCTAATAGGCACCTGTCTCTAATTTAGTATCTTCCAAGTGAAAAGACCCCAACTTATAGTCAGATATTATTACTTTGTTATCTGATGTCTATCATTTAGTTGCTTGCCTTCTAGATCATTATGTATGGATACCAGGAGTATTTTGTTTTGTGTAGTTCTTAGCATGTAGTATGATTCCCAGGGTATGCAAATGAATAAATCGGCTGCTCATTCAATGTCCTCCTAGGGTAAGGATATGAAAAAAGGCTTCCATGATGATAAACATGTATTTATACATATGTCTTAGTTCATTG
Organism: Peromyscus attwateri; assembly: GCA_902168425.1. Lineage (NCBI taxonomy): Eukaryota > Metazoa > Chordata > Mammalia > Rodentia > Cricetidae > Peromyscus > Peromyscus attwateri. Next base: position 32,541 of record CABHPP010082793.1, read on the forward strand.
AACTTACAGGTTACTGAAGTTGTAATCTAAGTTGTGGCCTCAATTCTCTACTTGATTTTGCTGATTGATCCTGGCTTAGTAGTTCAGAAGGAAAGGATACATTTTTTTTAGAAAAAAATATTTTTAATATACAACTATCTTGTTGTACATTCCTTTGAGGCTGCTAATTCAGCATAAGCCTGATTCTTCTCTTCCCATTTCTAGCATTTTTTTATATTTTTTTAGTAAAATTACACTTTCACATGAAAACCAATTGATTTCAAAAATACATACTTTCATTTTAAAAGGACATTATCTAGAAATTGCTGGAGTTCTTTATCAATGTTATATACTTAATTTAGACTTTTTTTGTTTTTAGCTTTATTGGTAAATTATTGCATGACATTTTGTTAAAGACATTCAAGATAATGTAATATCTGCAGATATTTTGTTGGAACAGAGGGGATGATGTGTATGCATTGAGGGATTTGTTGATACTTAGAAAACATATGGGAAAGAAACCGTTATCCCAACATTCGACCCTAGTGGCAGAATAGCAGATCTCCAAGTACAGCTGAGATCCTAGTGGGCAACATTGGTCTGAGGACATCTCTACCCTCCCCACAGGCTTCAAGAGCTTAAGAGCTCAAGCCACAATGGCAAGAAGCTCTTTTGTTTTAGGTATAGCTGTTTTCACTCCAATTCAATACAAAATAGGTTAAAATAGAAAATAATTGTGTTTATGTAGTCATTCTAGTAGATTTGACATGTTCTTCATAAACTGATTTCCATTACAATACATTCTTGCTATAACTGACAGAAATTTCTCCAGCCTAGTTGCCAATATTTTGTGACTTCATAATTGCATCTTGCAGTAATTCATAAGCAGTTATGATATTGACAGAAAAGATTAACAGAAAGCTTTGAAATTCAAAAACATTCAAGCATTCATCTGTGTAACTTTGTTAGCAATTATTGTTTTCTTTGCTTAGAATTATAAAAATGATCATGGTTAATCAGACACTACATTTATGTCTTCTAATTCTTAGCTTCTATAAAATTTTGACTAAATAATGTTTCCATTTTATGGATGAATGGGTTGAATGTCTAGGAACAGCTTATTTAAAATCATGTAAGATATGTGTAACATAGTCATATCCAATATTCTCATTTATATTTCTGAATAATCCATATATATATATATATGTATATGTATATATATATATGCAATCACACACATGTGTGTGAAATTTGCTAGCCACAAAATTTTGGTAATCCTTTTAACCTATCTAGGCTTCAATTTTCTCATTTGAAAAAATGGGCCACCTTGTGAAGTATAAACACACAAATGAATATGAATGTATTATACGTAATATATGTATATACTTTATATACCAAATACTTAATTATCCATGGTCAATAATTTTAAGATAAATTAACATGTGCATATGCATATAAACATGTACAAACTACACATAATCCATACAGAAAATAAAATAGAGAACATAAACTGCAAGTAAATATTTTTAGAATATGTGTGCAAGTGCAATTAGTTCTCTATTATTTTGTCATGCTTGCCTTTATAACCTATGACATTTCTTCAAAAGAGACTGAATAGAAGTGGTACATCACAGTTGTTTTGTTGAAGCTATGTCGGTGAGATTGTAATAAATGATGGTTAAGACAAACATATCGGGAAAGAATTGTTATCATTCAGGGATGCAGAACAATGGAATGTCACAAAGGAAATTTTGATGGAAGTTAGTTATATTTTACTTTTTCCTGATGCTCATAATTGGATGAATACTCTTATTCTT
>CABHPP010082794.1:0-13313 GCA_902168425.1 Peromyscus attwateri
TACATGGAAACCAGCCTAAGGCAAATTTCACCTTGGGACTAACCCCCCTGGCACCAGCAGGCTCAGGACTGTTCCTGATATCTTATTTCTGATGTGTCTGTCTCTTGGCATGGCTCTCTTGAGCATGGGTGATTGTTATGTGAACTGTCTACAGTTCTGTCTTCTGAGACCCAAATATATTTCTTCTTAAATCTCTTTTATCAGTCTGGCATCTGTAAGTACTTTGGGTGTCTGGGAAGGTTGTAGGTACCAGGACTCTAGCAAATGGTTTTCAAATGAACTGGACTAAGGAGGCAGTCTTCTCAGGAAGTCACGAGTCACTGGGGCTGGGGACACAAAAGATGATGTTTCCATGTGATTGTAAGGGAACCACAGGAAGTATAAGGAGGTAGAAGTATGCTGTATATTAGCAACTTATAAGCAATTTTATCATATTATGATATTTTTCCACTAAATATTAATGTGTACATGTGCAGATCTATGTGCAGGTACACTTGTGTGCATATAGAGGCCAGAGGCTGAAATGAGGTATCTTTCTTAATTCTCTCCATTTTTTTAGGCAGAATCTCTCATTGAACATGAAGCTGGCCCTAATCCAGCTCATCCCCAAGTCACAAGAATCCTCCTGACTTGGTTTCTCTAGTGCTGGGATTACAGGCACATTTTTATGTGAGTTCTGAGGGATCGAGCAAAGGTCTGCCTGCTTGTGCAGCAAACACTTAACAGACTAATCCATCTCTTCACCCTCTACTAACATTTTCATATTTTTATTTTAGTTAAATGATTATGCACTTGTTTTAGGTTAGTTCTGTAGTAATCAGGATTCTTTTGATTACAAGTAGCAGAACCCAAACAAAAGTAATATAAGCAAAAATAGAGAATTTATTTCCATAGCTGCGAGGAACAGAGAAGATGCTGATGTAGAGTGTGACTGGATCTCTGACCAAGCAATTTTCTTGGGGTTCCTGTCCCTCAGCCCTGTGATATTCTTTCAGTTTTTCTTCATCAGTAAATTTTGTTTTTTTATTTCCTGTAGACATCTCTTCCCTGGGTAGTCCTCAACTGGCTGTAGGTTACATCCTTGCATCTTTAAATCCCAGATTATTGCTCTAGTTTGGTTTCTATTGCTGTGATAAACACCAAGACCAAAAACAACTTGGAGAGAAAAGGGTTTATTTCTGCTTAAAATGCCTAGGTCACCACCCATCATCTAAGGATGTCAGGGAAGGAAGTTGAGGCAGGAACTTGGGCCAAAGACCATGGAGGAATGCTGCTTCCTGTATTGACCTCTTGTGGTGGTTTGAAAGAAAATAGCCCCCAAAGGGAGTGGCTATTAGGGGATGTGGCCTTGTTGAAGTAAGTATGTCCTTATTGGAGGAAGTGTGTTATTGGGGGGATGGGCTTTGAGATCTCCTATGCTCAAGTTACTCCTAGTTCAGACCACTTCCTGTTGCCTGTGAGTCAAGATGTAGAACTCTCAGCTCCTTCTCCAGCACCAGGTCTGTCTGCATGCCACCATACCACACCATGATGATAATGGACTAAACCTCTGAAAATGCAAGCCATCCCAACTAAATGATTTTTCTCTTATAAGAGTTGTCCTGGTCATGATCTCTCTTCATAGCAGCAGAAACCCAGCTGGTGGTGTTGATTTGGAAAGTTGTGGAAACATTGGGAGGTGGAACCTCCTTGGAGGAAGTGGGGCTCGGAATGGGTCTCAAGCTTCTACAGCCCAGCTCTACTCTATCATCTGTATGCTTTCTATTCTACCAAGAGAAGATGTGAGAAATCCCTGATGCAGTCTGCCACCATGACTTTCCCCTATGATGGACTGTGTACTCCTTAAACTAGAGCCAAAATAAAAATTTCCCCCTTAAGTCAGATGTTTTGCAACAGTAGTGAGAAAAGCTATTGCCATAAGTCCAGAGAGCCTCTGATTCTGAGAATCCAATTGTAAAATGTTGGTGACACTTGCTTATCCTATTGGAAATTAAGGAAGGAAAAAATGGGTCTATTAACAAAACTAATGCACACTTTAGAAAACTGCTGGGAGGGGGCAAAGCTTTACAGGACTCATGGTGGGAATTCAAACCCAAAGGGAGGAATAAGAACAAGGCACAGATCTTGTTAATCACTCACCTTGCTCCATATAGGTAGTATTTCATTTATCTAAGAAATTCTTGTCTTGCTTATTAAAACTACTAACTCACCTCAATTGGAGAGAAAATCCATATTCCCTACAATTTCCATGGCAGGCCTGTGTTTCTCATTACTTCGGTGGCATTGCTGGTGCACCCAACTCTCGTCTCTCACTGGCATGTCTCTCAAAGTATCTGCTGAATAATAGATATCTAATTAATATTTCTTATTTCTGCCATTTTGATTTAGGTTATTATAATGCAATCTCATTAATACTATAATGTCTGTGATTGTCACATGAAGAAACTGAAGCCCAGAATCTTTGTGTCTTGCTTAGGATCACTAACTAGTGAACACGAAGGATCTATTCTCTCATGATCTGGCTATGCTCCTCCCTAAGACCCCTATACTTTTCTCATCAAATGATTTTTTTAATAATCAGACAGCAAACCTCTTGACATTACCTAGGCTTACCCAACACCAAAGCCAAGATCTTGACCTCCAACTTGTCTTATTCAATCTCTGGTAGTTGGAACTGAGATGGGAAGAATACATTTATGAGGTAACCCCAGTTCCATCTCAATAGCAGGTCACACTACCTGCCTTCAGGGATGACCCCATCCTAGTCATAAAACATTCATTGTGGAAGGACCTCATATTTGGCTCTTAGGACTGTGGGGATAGGGTGCAAGTTTGGCATTACAACCCAATGCCATACAATGACATCTCCCACAGATATTTCTTCTCACATACAGATGTCATCTCCTGTTTAATTTTAAAGGAATGCACAAGACTGGGATCATTTTCTATAGCTCCATGAGGTCCTTTATTGGTGGTTCTCTGTTAACAATCACCCCCTCGTGGGTTGCAGATAATCTCAGTATTACTAAAGGGCCAGGTCATTTTGTACGGTTGCTTCTTGTCTGTGCTTGTTCCTCTCTACCACCCACCAAGATGCTCATCTTCATTTGTGTGGGGCACCAGCTTGAATGCGTTGACAGACACAGCAAGACTTTTAAAGAGAAATAAGCAAATATGGAATTCCCTCTGAAGAAGACAGTATCAGTGATTTTTCTTGCTCTTTGCAGAGTCGTAATTCTCACTGAGGTTCATGCAGGTTTAGGAAGGGGCTTACACTTGCAAGAGGACCAGAAAGTTTCACAGGCTGGGGTCTCCATCCTGAATCTCTCTGTATCTTTACAGTTTTCTTCTCTCCTTCCTGACTTCTAGTCTGCTTCCCTTGCTCTCCTACCCTCTGCCATTTCTCAGATTCTCATTAGACATATTAGGATATTTCAGCTCTGCGGGACAGCTTCTGTGTAGAGATCTCCACATTGTAGTTGTTGGTTGATTAATTCAGTAGCTCAAGTTATTGCCTCTTTTGTCATGCTTTGGTGGCTTGGTCTTTGCAATTGTCTTCTTGTAAGGTGGTCTTCAGACTGCTCAGTATTATAGGCAGCTTTCCCAGCAGGATGCTAATATTTCTTTTCACCTGTGAGGGATATTACACAAATGTTAAAGTCACTCAGTTTGCTCAATATTGGTAACACTTCATCTATGTTCAAGTTTGACTGATCTTGAGTATTCCCTTCTCAGTGGCCAGAGTTGCAGTGCAGACCCTTTCCTAAGCTTTGCAGAGCATGTAAAATACTTTCATTGCACTAAAATATGCAGGGCTTATGCCTGGGAGGAAAGTTCACCCTGGAAACCTAATCACAATGAGTGTGAAGTTGAACAAAACTGTGATTTCTATCAGTAAAAGACATTGTATATTTTACAGAAGAAACTGCTTTTCTCAGTGCCTTGTTTAGATTGTCATCCGTCCTTGTTAGTTTTAGATTCCTTCTAAGAAAACTGGATGGGCTTTGTGGCGTCTGCTTTACTGTAATTCTGTCAGACTCCTAACTGTAGATGCACAGAAGTTCGTGTTTTAAAGTCTTTATCATCATCTTGACATTGATATGGTGCCCAGTGGTAGTCAATGGATGCATGCCCTTGAGAGGTAAAAGGGGTTCATCAAATACCCATCCCTGGCCAGTGTGTCTGCCTCTAGCTTTAGGAAAGGCTGGACCATTAGCCTTGAGTCAATGCAGTGGGACAGACTGGAAACATCTGTTAATTATGCAGTTTGATGTAGCAATGCTGAGAAGGGGTAGTGCCAGCCATTAGCAAATATAACAAGGTCCAATGATGACCTGTGTGACAAGCAATGACAAGCACAGAGTATACATCTTCTTATCTTCATGGTTTCTAGTACTTTTATAAGAAATGAAAACTAACTCTTTTCTACTGCGTGAGCCTTTAGTTTCATTACAGGCCAATCTGATAGAAGTATCCTGGAGACAGACTGCAGCTCATCTCTACTGCCACCTTGCTCTGCAGCCTCCCACAGGGTTCCAGTTTGTTCAGGTGAATCTTTTTCTCTATTGTCTTTACAACCCTCTTCCCTGTCAATGGCAGGATGCAGGTCTCTAGACATCCCCAGAGGTGAACTTCGTTTTGACTCCCAAGTGGTTTGAACTAGCAAAGAAAGTTGTAGGCTTGCTAACTTTGAAGTTCATTTAGATGTCAACTCTTTTCTTTGAATAAAAATAAAGTATAGCCATCTATTTTTTTCTTGTGTCTACTTAATTACACGCTTCCTTTTATGTGACAAAAGGAGCTATCATTTTATGAAAAAGAGCACAGATCTGAGAGTCAGACAGGGCTGAGTTGGAGGCTAGATTTGGCCACTGATGATTTTGGGACACTTCAGCCCACACTTCTATTTTTTCTCATCATAAATGGGTAGATTAGCGTGGTTAAATTAGCAATATGTGTAATATATGTCTAGAATCTATCCTTGCCTGGGCCTTTGTGAAATCTTTAATATATGGGCACTACTAATCAATAACTTATGATCAATGAGTGAAAATGACTATAAAGGTCTTATATATACATCAACATAGTTGTTCCATATACCAGCTCAGTTCATATAAATGAGTAACAAAGGAGCTCAATTGCCCTTTCTCTAGTGATCTTTCTATTTTAGCTTCCAGATGCACCTATCTCAGTTGTAATGGTTAATTCATCCTCAGTATCCAGCATAGCTAATTCTCAGCTGATTTATCTACCTTTGTATGAGTATGTGGTTCTGTTCTTAATAATTTATTTTTGAGTGTATTTCAGTATTAGAAGTCTACCCAGATCATTTGTAGATATAGATGAGACTACAGTTTCCCGTTGAGTCTCTGTGATGTACATGGGATCCTGCCCTCCAGCCCTCATGTTGGTCTGTTCACCCATCACAGTTTACAACAATCTCATTTAGCTTATGGCAAGCTTTGTCTGGGAAATAGTTCAGTTTTTTCCTAAAGATATGTTGTTAATATAAGATAAGTGAAAATATTCAAACATCAGATTTAATTCTCCACCTCTCCATGGGAAACTGAGACCAAGTATTGATGAAATCTAAGGTTCTAGAAAGAATGTTTTATATTCACTAAGATCTATTTTGTTTATTCTTCCTGGATGTTTTTTGTTTCATTTAGGTTGAGGTCATGCTTGGGTTCTGACCAATTTCACAAGGAGAGGCGTGATGTGTTCTATTCCCAGGTTCAGCCATAAAACCATCAAGGACACTGATATCGCTGAGTCTACTTACTATGTCAGGGTGTGCATAGGTTTCAGGGTATATACTGAAGCATACATGGATAGCTTATTAGGGGCTGTATCCAGAAACTTATCCTCTCTTCCCAGCAACCATCAATTGCTAATTAGCTACTTGGCTATTGGGACCAAAACCATATTTTTTAATGGAAGAATTATAATATGAAACAGAATTATGATGTGGAAGAGAATTGAATTTCCAAATTACCATATGGAAGAAAAACCATCACAGAGAATAATTTGACTCAGATAATTAAGAGAATAAGAAAACACGAAGTGACTAAACTTCTAAGCATCCAGGGCATGTTTGTTACTGTAGCGTAACTGATTTGGTGCCAACTGAAACACTTTCCCATCTAACTTCTGGGGCCTTCATGAGAATAAAGATGGCACTCTGCTTGTGTTGCTCCTTTCTAATTGTGCATCAAAGCAATGCACGGATGTAGCGCATTATTTGTGGAAAGCTCGTAAGTCTGAAAATAAAGAGACAAAATCCAGCATGAATCTCAGATGCCTGCACCACTGTCCCCTGCAGCACTGTCATCTGGAAAACTGCACTTTAATCCTTGTCATGGCAGCCTCTTAGGGCTGCTAAAAGATGCAAATGAAGTCATAGATGTGTGAGAACTTAGAAACCGTGAAGTTATGCCAAGTGAAGGAGACTGTAATTACTACGAAGGCTCTAATCTCCCCTGGGAATACCCTTTCCACAAGGAAAGGGGATGCCATGCTGCTGCCCAAAGTGTTAACTCTTTTCTAGAATGTCAGCCCAGTTTTTTGTTCAGCAAAGCATGAGCTCAAACTGCCTGTATGCAATCTGGAGCTCTTGGCAGGCATTTCCTGCCTGGAGCAGCTGCTGGAGCTGGAAATAAAGGTGCCTGTGAGTCTCAGCACAGAATGTCTGGAGGGGAAAAGCACAGAGCTTGCAGTTTTCATCCCTCCTGAAGACAAAGGTGAGTGACTAGGAAGAGAGTAAAAGGTCAGACTTTGGGAAGGACAGCACGCTCCCAGGCCCTGGAGAGCCAGGGTACAATTGCCAGCAACATACTCTGCTCTTTTGGTAAGTGTCAACAGGAACTGGCAGGCCTATGGTTCTGATCCACTCTGCACCGGGACTCTGAAACTCCCCAGGCAAAGCCACATTCTTTTTAGCTGTTGCCTTTGTATCTAATGAAATACCAACTAACAGATAATCTCATGGGACAGGTTGTATCAAAAGTTTAGGCTGTGCTACAGAGACATGTGTGTGTGAGTGTGTGTGTGTGTGTGTGTGTGTGTGTGTGTGTGAGAGAGAGAGAGAGAGAGAGAGAGAGAGAGAGAGAATTGTGTGTATGTGTGCATGTGTGTGCATGCGTGTGTGTGTGTGTGTGTGTGTGTGTATGTGTGTGTGTGTAAGTATAGAAGATTACATGCAGTTTTGATAGCACAATGGAAACATAGCAAGTGGTTCACAGAGAAAAATGGAGTGATCAAAGTCAACCACAGGGTCCCCTAACTCAACTTCCTGTGTGGAGGGTCTCTTCCTAGAGGCCAGGGCCTATGATCCACATGTACACATTCTTTGTTCTTATTACATGGCAGGCACACACTTAAGCACTTCACAACTATTAGCTTATTACTTATAAAACCTTGTGACACAAATGTGGTTATCACCCCTATTTTACAAATGAAGAAACTGAGACACACATACATGAAGCTCTAGGATATAGAGATAGGTGGTAGAGCCAGGATTCAAACCTAGGTATCCATCTTCACTGTGCAGGCAGTAAACATTGAAGTTGGCCACCTTGTAAGAGAAGGAACAGAATCTATGTTACCTTTGCACTTAGACCCTGGGCTCTCTACCTTGGGCTCATCAGAGGAGAGTGGCCAACTAAAGACAACAATCAAACAAGAAATCCACTTCTTGAACAGGTTGTGTTGTGCAGACATACATATGTATCTGTATTGTCATGTTATGATTGTGACTAACAGAAACACACTGTAAATCCCACCAGCTAATTCTGCTCCTAAAACAGCCTCCCTGATAAGGTCTCTGCAGCCACTGAAATAAGCACAACAGAGAGACCCCAGGGCTCATAACATAGAAAGCCAGCCCTGAATGAACTTATTATCCATCGCCTGATTGTAAAATAATAAACAAAAAGGAAACCCTCTGGACATGTGCTTTCACTTTGGGGTGCTAGATATCATTTGCATATTTTTATAAAAATATGCATATTTTCAGCATATATTTATTGCTCATCACAATGCTTATATGCACCTCATTAATTACCCATTGCCTTCAGGCATTTACTTGAAGACTGACAAGTACTATGTAATCAAGTAGAGCTAACAAATTACTTTTGTGAGGAGTCTGGAAAAAGGAAAGTGTGAGATTAGCAATTAGAATGTGTTTCCCACTTTCCCTGCTGACTGGCCACTCATTTATAATGCAGCGAGTATGGAAATGTAGCCACAGCTCACGGAGATCACTCCCTAGGCTTATTGCTTCCACCCTCCAAATGGGTAGTTTTCTACTCTCTTCTGTTTCACTAGTCAGAAGTGTAGCCCACAGACCACCTCTATCTGGTTTAACTGGGAACGTCTTATTAAAAGCAGGGCACCCCAGCTCCAGCACAGGCCACTGAATTATAATTTGTGCAGGAGATGCCAAAATACACTAGCTGCGTGGGTGGGTTTTCACTCACCAACTCAGTCACTTTCATTCTCAAAAATATGGCTGTGTGTGTGTGTGTGTGTGTGTGTGTGTGTGTGTGTGTGTGTGGTGTGTGTTTGTTTGTGTGAGGCGTACTTCTGTATGTGTGTTATAATGTATGTGTGTGTGCCTCTGATGGGTAGTATGCTTCCTTGTGCAGGTATACGTGGAAGCCAGAGGTTGACTTTGGGCTGTATTCCTATATTGCTTCCCTACCTTGGTGTTTGAGCCAGGGTCTCTCTGGATATTCCAGGTAGACAGCTGGCCCCTGAGGCTCCAGGATCTGTCTCTGCACTCTAAAGCTAGGATTTGGGCCATGGGATGCTGTGCCTGGTTTTTCTGCATGGCTGCTGGGGCTCCAGACTTACTTTACCCCCTGAGTTATCTCCCCGGTCCTGTGTTATGGTTTTAGTAATGAACACTGGGGTGTGTGCTCTGAGTGTGAGACTACATTTAAACACATGCCTCTCTGTTGGTTCTTACACATGTTAAAATTGAAAACAACTAATCTTATGACTGTAGGTGGGGTGGCTGGAAGAAGGCTTAGTGATAATGACTTTGGGAAGGACGAAAAGCACTCTCAGCTGTTGTTTATCAAAACAGTTCCTACACATATTAGAAGGATTCTGCAGAGGAAAACATGCAAAATATGCTTCTTCAGATGGTATTATCAGGCCAACTTCTTGGAAATCTGGCAAGCCATCACAGAAGAAGAGGAATTCCATGAGAACAGTTGGGCCTGCTTACAAAGCCATGAGCTATTTCAAGAGAGTGCCCCAGCATGCAGGGACCTCCTAGCATCATCTGTGGTCTTCAGAGCTGGAAGCAGAAAACAGGATCTGGCCCTCTCCGGGCCACAGCCTCCCATAGATATGTTCTATTCTGTGCAGAGACGGGGACATTTTGTGTGACTTGCAGACTTTTAAAAACTAAGAGATTTCATGATTAAAGCTAAAAGCCACATTTCTGTCTTCTTTTGGAAACTCAGAGGGACTAGCAAGAAAGGATTTTATTTCTACTAGGCAGGAATTGACAGCTAAGGAGTGGCCACCCTTTTTGGAATGACCCAAATTTCTATGTCACTACCCAGGCAGTCTGCTTTATCGTTTCTCACTGTCTGTCTGGTCCTATCATCACTGATCATGATGTTTCTCCTATGAGACCTGGAAGTTCCAAACTTGGCTGTATATAGGAATGATTCCAGGAGAGAAAGGAGAGGAGAATGAAGGGGAGGGGAAAGGTAGAAGAGAGGAGAGGAGAGGGGAGGGGAGGGGAGGAGAGGGGAAAGGAGAGAGGAGAAATAGAGGTGAGGAAAGAGGAGAGGAAGGAGAAGGATAGACAGAAGAGGGAAGAGCAAAGGGAGACGGGAAGAAAGCAGAGGAGTGGGGCGAGGGGCAAGAAAAGACAAGGAAAAGGGAACATAAGAAAAAAGAAAGAAAAGTGAGGCTGGGCCTCCTGTGGGAGCCTCTGTAGAGCCTCAGTGGTGAGGTGCCCATGCTTCCTAAGCTGTCCAGGTGGTTCTGTGTCAGGATGTGAGAACCAGTGGTTTCCCTCCAGCTTGATGAACTTTCCATAAGGTACCTCAACAGAGGATCCCAGAGCAGATGTGCTCTCAGGGGCTTGAAGGCTCATCTGCAATGACCTTGGTTAAGGGTCATCTGGTAACTAGCCTTGAGGTACAGCCCTGGGAATTCTGCTCAGGTGGTCTGGGGTAGGCCAGGCCTTTCTTATTGAAATTCCCTAAGACATTTGGAAGCAGGCAGACCAGAGTGAGCTACTTGCTCAGAAGTTTCTTTTGTGCTCCCTCTCCATGAAGTGGAAAGAAAGACAAGCCCGGACAGTTCAGCCATCTCAGGTCCCAAGAAAGAGTCAAGGTTAGAAGTGTCTAATGTTGCCTGAGAATGCCCAGTAGGCATTAGTTTTGGAAGTCCTGCTTGGCATTTGAAAAGACCTATTCATGGCCTTCTCTCTATTTCTTCAAGCTAGTGACTTCTGCAAACAGCTGGTCTTCCTGTGATGAGCTGCCATGTCTCTGACATGAGCAAGGAACACATCTGGATCAAGGCTAAGTCTTGCATCACTGTCCATTTAGTGCCATTTGGGTTTTCAGAAAAGCTGCCCCTGTCGTAATAAAATCATGCAGATAGAAACTGATCAGTACCAAGGACACAGGCTTTTGCTGACATTAGTTTACTACAAGTGGCTTAATGTCCTGGTTGGGCATCTTATTTTCATAGTCCAAACATTGGTGAGGAGCAGGGGTAGGGAATGGAGAGATCCTGAAATTCCCTCATCTGAGGCTCATCTAGAAAGTGAACACTCTTCCAGAAGCAAAGTCTGTCTTTTACTTTCTCTTTTGTGAGCTGCTGACATCTTAGCGGTTAGCTTTGATTCATCTCAAGTCACAGGCTGCTCTATCCACATTGCTGGGATATGTCATAAGAGAACTAGGTGTCCCTTGGAAGAGTGTGGAAGGTCTTATTCTTAGAAGCTCAGCTTGCCTTCTAGTTTTAAGAAGGCTTCTCTGATCATGTGGCTGGTGAATACTTCCAGCCTCCCAAATTGTTTTTCCTCTCAGAGCTTTCATATGCTAACAGCAATGAGGACAGTGTTGTCTAGCCTTTAGGGCAATGGTTCTCAACCTTCCTAACCTGTGACCCTTTAATGCAGTTCCTCATGCTGTGCTGACACCCATTCGTAAAAATTATTTCGTTGCTACTTCATAACTTTAACATAAAACATATTTTAAAAATTACATAGCAGTAATTTTGCTATTGTTATGAGTCATAATGTAAATATCTGATATTCAGGGTATCTGATATACAACCCCTAAAAGGGTCACACCCCACAGGTTGAGAACCCCTGCTTTAGGGAGAGCCACTGTGTACCAATCCTCCAGGGAGACACTTTACACAGGTCACAATAATTCCTTGTGAGCTGCCATCTTTCCCCTCACACTGCTCCAGTCTGGTAGCCTTCTTTGATGTTCTTTGCCTTCTGCTCTCTCTAGTTGGAATGTTTCCCCCCAGTTTGCCTACATCTTCCTCCTTGTTTGATTTAGCTCCATGCTTCTTATGTCACCTTTTAAAAACCCAGTGTCTGGGCCACCTTAGGAACATATTCTATCATCTCTGCTCACTAGGCCTAATTAGCTATTGTGATACGTATGACCCTGGTGTGTTCCAACACAGCATTTTGTTGACATGTTCCCAAGCAGCACCACATATTTACTCTGGACAAAGAGTCTAGAACTTACCACTACCATTGGATCCTAGTCCTCACTTTCTCACAGTTAAAATGAAGTAATTGTGCACCTTGAGTAAGTTAATGAAATTCTCTTTCCCCATTTCCTTTTTCTTTTCTTTCCTTTTCTTTTCTTTTCTTTCTTTTTTCTTTTCAGTGCTAGACTATTCTAGGCAAATGCTGTACCTGAGCTCTACTCTAAGCCCAGTTACCCCATCTTTAAATGGAGAGTCTTACTTTCTCCACCTAACGGGGATGTTATATGGAGTTAATACATGTAAGGAGCTATCTTTAGCAGTGACATATGCAAGTTATTTTACTGAGGTCGAGGATTTTAAACATTTTGTTCACAAATTTAGTCCCCCTATGTTTTTCCTTAGTGCCTACAGCTGCTTAAGAATATTTGGTAAATTCATCAATGATAAACACTCAAAAATCATTACATCAATGAGTACCAGAGATACACTTTCATGAAAGAAATGAAAATATAAACAAATATTCCCTCCCTTCTGTGTAAGTGCTGGCAGGTATATTTGTCTGTGTGTAGGGTAGGCTTTTTGTTGACCTAAAGTAGACAAAAAACTATTTTGTTCAATTTCTCAGAAATCATACTGTTGAATACCAACATGGGGTTGCAAAGTTTGTATTTACCCCCTCTCGTGAAACAGCTTCAAATCAGACCAAACAACAAGACAGACAAGATATATGAACCACTGGCTCCGCTGCTGTCAGATGAAAGGCAGTGAACAACAAACAGAAACCTGGTTCAGAGTTTCTAACTTGCAGGCTGCAGAGTTTTTAGACTGCAGTGTAGAGAAGGGATCCTGGTTGAGTCCAGTATTCTAGAGTGAATGTACAGGGCTAGTAGCTACTTGGGGAGGGATGTCAATGCAGGATGTTTCTGGATAGAGCCTTGGAGAGGAGAGAGCTCCTATGGAAAGAAAACTCTAGACCTGGAGGGTGCATTCCTTGAATATTCATCAGGGTGTCTTAGGGACATGACCAGCCTGGAGCATGAGCCACCTCCAAACACAAGAGGGAACTACTGTCCAGTCTCACTGGAGGGTCACATAGCTCCTACTTTCACCAGTCAGAAAGAAGCTTTATGATTTACAGAGTCTTAGATGTGAGATTCAGAAGTGTTTTGCTTCAGTAGTGAAGTACAATAAGCCCTAGACTAAATGCTCTCCTCTAATTCCAGCTAGGGAATCTTAAGACTGGGATTTAAGAGAATTTAACTGTTTTCAAACATCAACTACATTAAAGAACAAGACACGAGAAACTTTACAAGTAAACTCAAAATGGATCATGGAGCTCAATGTAAGACACAAAGTTATGAAACTTCTAGAATACATGTCAGGACAATTCTTTATGATATTAGGTTCTGCAAAGATGTCCCAGATATATCACCAATAGAGTGATCAATAGAACAGAAATATAATTACTTTGAACTTTTTTAGAATTAAGAACTTCTATTCTCTAAAAGTCACTTATTGGCATGTAGAAAAATGTTGGAAAAATCCAGTTTTTAAAGGAACTTATATCCACAATGCATAAAGAATCCTTAAATCTCAATGATAAGAAA
>CABHPP010082796.1:0-25823 GCA_902168425.1 Peromyscus attwateri
CCCCCCCCCCCCCACCACCACCACACACACACCCTTACATCTTAGATCCGAGACGAAAATGATCCATGGGGATGTGTTTGATCTGCAGTGAAATGTAATATTCTGTTCAGGCGTTGACATAAGTACTCTGATTGAGGGGGGCAGGTGGGGACAGACAGGCCCTGCATATTTTTTGCTTCTCTCCTTTCTCATCAGCTGGAGATGTGACAGTGTGAGCAGCAAACCCTCTATCCAGTATATAAAAACCAGGCACTTAGGCGTTTTTGAGTGATAATTCAATAGGATTAAATTACACTCCCGTGACAGCTGAACCTCACTAATGAGGTACATTTCAGTAAACTGTTGACTGAACTGTCTAGAAGGTTCCTTTAATTTACCAACATGTAACGACATGGGAAAAGCATTAGTCAACTGGATGGAGATGCTAAGCTGTGCAGTCGGTGGGTATTTCACATCAATACCTGACAACCTGAAGGGGTTTCTGTCACCCGCTCTATTTAGCCCAAGGCAGACACAGAATAACTGGGACCTGTTAGCTTGATTGACTTACCAAAGCAGTGAAAAGAATCCTCGTGAAGGGGGCTGGGTGGAAAGCATGTCAGAGAAATTTCTGTTCCTTTCAGTTAGCGCGAAGGGTGTTCCTTGCAAAGTGGGTGAGGGTTGACAACAAACTTCAAAGAACGCCTTGTTTTTCGAATTCCTTGAGCTTTTCCTCTTAGATAAAACACGAAAACTGTCTGTATGTATTTCCAGCCGAGTGTTGATTAGGACCATCAGAAGGCTAACCTTTGCCCACTGAAGTAATATATTCCTTTCAAAGGGAAGAAAAAGAATATAGGGAAAGGAAAAAAAACCCCATAAACTGAAGACAAGGAAAGCTGAATTACTGAGACATGGTATGTCTACTGAAAACCATCTCTAGTTATGATTATACTGGGCAAAAAGAAGAGAGCTGTAAGACCATTTGTAGTCCTTCGGGGAAAAAATGTTTCAAAAGTTTCGTTCCCACACTGTCTGGGAAGCAATATGGTTACATGGGAAAATTACATTAACTCCAAGCTAATGAATTAGGGAGTACTGTGGGTACAGATGGGTCCTGGGCACCAAGGTCTGTTTCAGTAGTTATTCTTTGTAAAGCAATCAATCACAGAATGTCAGCATAAAGATGTGTTCTGGCCTGTATCTTAGCCAGGTTCGGTGGCACACGTCTGTAATCCCAGCAGCACTCAGGAAGCAGAAGCAGGAGGGTCAAGAGTCTGAAGCCAGCTCAGACTCTGTCTCAAAAATACAAGGACTGGGTATACAACTCAGAGATCCAGTGCTTGCTTAGCCTGTGCAAGACCCTGGGCATATCCCCAACACCACCAAAAAAGAAAAAAATATGTGTGCCACGGAGTAAAGGTAAAAATACCATCTTGGGGCATTTGAGCACCCGGGTTTGCTGAAGCACCATCACAATGGCCAAGTTCAGATGACTAGATAAAGGAAGCCAGAGCACATGTACATCATGGGCTTTAACTCAGGCACAAAGAAGAGTGGCATTGTTCCATCTGCACAGAAAGAATGGAAACAGAGAGCACCGTCTTCAGTGAAATAAGACAGACTGAGAAAGACAAAAGCATGCTTTTCCTCTTATGTTCAATGTAGCCCTTAAGAGTAAAGGCAGGTGGGCGGAGAGATGGCTCAGTGGTTAAGAGCTCTGGCTGCTCTTCCAGAGGACCTGGGTACTGTTTCCAGTACCCGCACGGCAGCTCACAAACATCTGTAACCCAGTTCTAGGGGACCCGAGGCCCTCTTCTGACCTCTGTGGGCATGGCGGGCATGTAGTGCACATGCATATGTGAAAGCAAAATGCTTACACACATAAACTAAAAATAAATAAAAATTAATCTAATTTAAAAACAAGTTGGGGAAATGAAAGAAAAATGAAACTATTTGGGAAAAGAGAAGGGACCAGCAGGACAGGGTGGGGGACAAATGAAGGTGACGGTAGGTGACTATGAATGAATTAGATTATCTGAGTGTATGAGAAGGTCAGAATGAAACCTAGTATTTTGTACAATTAATGGATGCTAATAAAAAGTGGGAAGGAAGGGGGGAAAAATACAAGGTAGTATCTCTAAATTGCTAAGCATTCTACAAGAATTAAGCTTTCATTTTCTTGAGGCAGTAGTCTGAGATGACCTCAGACCCATGATTCTCTTGCATCAGCCTCCCAAGAGCTGGGCTGAGAGGTGTGCACCTCCATTTTCAGCTAAGAATTAGCTCTGCCGTGTCAAACACATCAGAGGGAAATGTAGGTTTGGCCAATCCAAAGCGTCAGCTAATCCATAAGCCACATCCACTAGGCTTCAAAAGCACAAGGTTCTTAAAGTTGCTGGTTCAAGTCACCTCTTTCAGTTGTTTCATTTGTTTGAGACAGGGTCTCATGTCATCAGGCTGGCCTGCGACTCCTTATCCTCCTGCCTCTGTCTCCCAAGCGCTAGGATGGCGATGTGCGTCACCACTACACCCTGCTGCTGTTTCTTGTTTTGATCTGGCTGTTGGTCCTGTGAGCGAGTTACTTATGTGGTGTCTCGCTGGAGGCTTCAGAGAAAGAGGTTAGGAGGGAGAAGTTGGTAAGACTGAGAAACAGAAACTTCACAATTTGGGCTGAAGCATAGCACTTGAAGAGATATACAGGAAAAAAGGCTGAGAAAATCACCCAGTCATACTGTCCACACATACATATGTAAAATTTCAGACCCTGGAACAAGAGAAGTAGCCATCGTGGTTTCCAAGAACACAGACAGGGAGTTTGCATAACAGAGTGATGCTGGGGATGTCTTTCTATATGCTGTAAATGTGTTGCTCTGATTGATTGATAAAACGCTGATTGGCCAGTAGCCAGGCAGGAAGTATAGTATAGGTGGGATAAGCAGAGAGGAGAATTCTGGGAAGTGGAAGACTGAGTCAGGAGATGCTGCCAGCTGCTTCCATCATGAGAAGATGTAAAGATACCAGTAAGCCATGAGCCACATGGCAGGGTATAGATTAATAGATATGGGTTAATTTAAGATATAAGAACTAGATAGCAAGAAGCCTGCCACAGCCATACAGTTTATAAGTAATATAAGTCTGTGTGTGTTTACTTGGGTCCAAGCGGCTGCAGGAGCTGGTGGCCACAGGGACACTTCAGCAACAGAATGGAAATCCTGGACCAGATAATTTTGAAGACAAAAGGCTTTTTCTACAGCACTGGAAAGGCTCCTTTTGCTGGCCCTGCTTCTGTCTTGGACTCTGAACAATGGTAGTTACTGTTATGGCTTGAACATACAATAAGCATAGGCTCCCTGCTTGAACACTTGGTCCTTACATTATTTGAATACTTGGCACCTAACCCCAGCCCTAACCCTGAGCCTCTTCACTCCCCAGATGGCAGTGCTGTTAGGGACAGTTCTAGATGCTTAGTATCTGGGGCTATACTGGAGGAAGTGGGTCACTGTGCATGATTCTGGTCTCAACCTCTCCTTCTTGGTCTGTTATGATGAGCTGAGACACTCCACTGCCTGTGATGGACTGATCTCTATGAAACCCTGAGTCCAAATAAATAACCATTTCCTTTTTGTTAGGTAACAACAACAACAAAAAAAAAAAACTATTTACTACAGTTACAAAATGACAAAATCATGAAATTCCCTCCCATGTTCTCTTATTCAAAAGGTGTCTCCATCATTCCAGTTGTTTCTGTGGGTTAAACTGACCCAGCACTTTAACAGCTAACTTCACAAGGCACAAAACAGTTTTTGTGACTCCAAGTTCGAGTGCTCTTTAAGCCCAGTTAGGTTGTTTATCCATGTCACTTGTTGGAATATTTGGAGGCAAAGACTCTGAGGAGACCTGGGCTAATCCAGGTAGGAGCCAAATATCCCAGGAGGCAATTCACTAGAGCAGTCCCTAGGAGAAATTCCTGACAAAGGATTCCAACCTCCTGTGGTTAGTCTGGACCTCAAGGAGAGAAACTCAATCATGTCCTTACTTCCCCCGACTATGTGCAAAATGACAGGAGTCGTCTTAGCATATCAAAGGCCAAATATCCTTTTTAAATACTTTCACAATGAAGTATTAATAATGAAATACAGGGGGGCTGGAGAGATGGCTCAGAGGTTAAGAACACTAGTCAGTGTTCTTCCAGAGGTCCTGAGTTCAATTCCCAGCACCCACATGGTGGCTCACAACCATCTGTAATGAGATCTGGTGCCCTCTTCTGGCCTGCAGGGATACATGCAAACAGAACACTGTATACATAATAAATAAATAAATCTTAAAAAAAAAAAAAAAGAAACAGAGACTGAAAAAAAAAAAACCAATTAGGAATTAACACCCTTAAAATTTATTTTAAGATCCTGGAATTGAAGAGTTGGCTCAGCAGTTAAGAGCATTGGCTGATCTTCCATGGGACCTAGGCTTGGCTCCCAGTACCCACATGGTGAACTATAACTGGCTGCAGCTCCAGTTTCAGGGCATAGGATGCCCGCTTCCGGCCTCCTCAGGCGTCAGGCACACACGTGGTGTCTAAACAACCAGCAGGCAAAATACTCATACACACTAAATAAATATATAAATATTTGAAGATCTTACCTGAAAATCCTCATCTGAATAGTAAAATGTTTATTTCTCAATAATGTCTATGCCATAGTATTAACCTTTGGGGACATATCCATCTACAAAAGTCATCTTAAATTACTGTAATCAATTGACAATTGCCATTTAATCACTCGGTGTCAATTAGTTAAAATTAAAAATAAACAAGCAAGTTTCATCTGAGGTTAACTTAGCTATCCAACTGGTTATTTAGAGATGTTTTAATGACACCAATTAGTTGAACATAGTATTCTGGCGCATGCTCATAATCTGAGCAACTGAGAGGAAGAGAAAGACAGATCAGAATTCAAGGCCATCCTGGGTTACACAAGGAGTTTGAAACCAGCCAGGACTGCATGTCTCAAGAAAGAAAAAAAAATACAGTCAGTAAATAAGTAAGTAAAATAATGCTAGTAATCGATGGCACTTTTATTAATTTAGCACATAAAATAATATTTTTCAATTATGATATTTTAATGTTTATGTATCTTACATGAGGTGGACAATAACTATTTAAAGGAGGTAAAGATAGCCCAAGAGAAACCTTAATTAGGCTCTGGGTCTGCAGCATCCCAACCCCTCCATGATCACTGAAGCTATAATCAATCAGTCAGCCTTAGAAGGTGGAGCTTCTTCCTGAGGATGTTAGTCCACTTACTGGGTACCACATTCCTGTTGTGGATCCCAGGAGGAGATGGTGAGTCAGTAGCCAAGACAATGAGCTCCAAATTCAGGAAGAGACCCTGTCTCAAAAACAAAGGTAGAAGATACCAGACAGTGACCTTGGCATCCACAGGTACCTGATCGGATGAATGTACCCATACATGCACTTGCGTGCGTACACACACACACACACACACACACGCACACGCACACGCACACGCACACGCACACGCACACCAAAAGACCACAGGACACAGGATTGTTAGAGGGAAACTGAGAGAGTGCAAACAAGACCCAGGGCTTTTGAAAACACAGAAAAGAAACTGAGAGGAAGCACTTGGGGCTGTGGCTAACGCAGTGCTATCTGGTCTGGTTTAATCTACAAATCCAAGGCCCAGAGGCCCCATCTAGCTTCAAAACAATACACTATTTCACCAAATAGGTTCATAAGCACTGAAGCACCATAGACCTCAACATTAGGCTGAGTTTACAGAATGCAACTCCGAGACAGGCAGCCCAGAGAGGACCGATGGTCCTGTCAGCAGGAACATTCCCAGGTGCCCTGCAAATTGCTGTCCCTGGTGCTTGACCCCTCCAAACCATAACGATAATTGCTCCAGTGTCGCCAGCTGGGCTTCTGAACAACTCAGGGGTTAGTGCCCTCCCCTCACGAAGGCTGCCTTGGTAGTGGGAACTCCACATATCTGATTGTGATAAATTACTAGGTGACCCTCTCATCAGTGCACAGTAGTAGGTATTTTGTAATATCACCAAAGCAGAAAAACACTGCTTCTTTTTCCTCAAAAAATAAAATTACAAAGCCAACAGCTTCAATGTATTTGGGGGAAGAGAAGACATCTGTCCCCTTTTAATCACGTGCACAGTAAATCAAGTATCAAATTTAAAGCAATGAGCTACAATGAGCCTCCTCGAAGTCACTTAGCATTGATAAATTAGTAATGTATTATTAAATTATTCATATCTTTTTTTCCTTTGGACCGTAATGATATACTGTACACCGCACTGATAATTTACTTAGGCTGAGTCCATTCATTTAATTATGCTGCTAAACTTGGTAGGCCAATTGGTCATCCTGAGAGTTTCCAGGCAAGCTAATCACAAATATATAGAACATGCCCCTTATTGTCCCCAGCGGCTGAGTGCTAAAATGCTATTCAATGCTCAGAAGGTTAATGCCCTGCTTATGTAAATTGTCCAATTTAACATTCAGTGGCAATATCATAAATTCTGGCTCTAGGATTTCATTAAACGTATGTTCAAACTAGTTGACCTTAAAGGTTAACAAGCAGAAGTTAAACAGGACAATTACTTAACTCACTTCTTATCAAGAGACGGAGGTGCGCTGGCTGTTTAATAGCCTGGCATACTTCACAATTAGAATTCTTATAAGGCCTCTGATAAAACTGCAGGTCATGAATTTTCATAAGGATGTCAGATAATAACTATTTATCTGCACTTGTTTTTCTTTCTTATAAACTTAAACTTTGATCTTAACATTCAATTAGACATGATTCCGCAGAGAAGGGCTAGGTAACTGGAGGAGACAGAGGCCCTTTGGGTCTGCAGGAAGATTTAAAGAATGGCATCTGCATTGTCATGAGGGGGAATTGGTGGCAGAGGCTCACTATGAAGTGGATCGCTAAGCACCACTCACTGCCTTCAGATGTTGAGCTAAACAGCGCTCACTTTCTTTCAAGGCTCTCCCACCTCTGCTATCACTCCGTGCCTATTAGCCTACTGGGCAGAACATGTTCTCCCTTGTGCTTATATGACAATGGGCTCGATATGGTGTCAGCGAAGTCTAGATAACTCTGGAAAGCAGAAGCACATGTTCTGCTTTCTCTGTCCCTTCCCCTCAGGCACTGTGAAATGACGAGCACAGTTCTGGGTGTGATTACCTACAGATCAGGCAACTCGGTAAGAAAAGCCCCTAGGTTGACATTTCCACACACATTGCTGCAAGAGGCTCAAGCATTGGCTTTGGGGAGACATTAAGTTAATAACTACACACCAGCAATCTCAACACTTGACCCACTCACAGTATAAGACACGGGAAGGGCCCACAGGGATGGCTCAGTGGATGGAGTGTTCGCTGTGCAAGCATGAAGACCTGAGATCAAGTCCTCAGCAGCCACATGAAGACACAGGTGCATACACAAGTACCTGTAGCTCTACCACTGTGGCGATAGAATCAGGAGGGCTGCTGGGGCTTGCTGGCTGCCAGCCTAGTTCTGGGTTCATTGAGAGACCCTGTCTCAAGGGAAGATGGTGGAGAGTGACCGACAGGACAGGTGAAGACTCTCCCTAGCTTCCACGCATGGACACATACAGCTGCACACAAGTGTGCACAGACCACACACACAATAGATAAATAAGCAACCAATCAATCAATCAATAAAGAAATAAGCAAATAAATAAATAATAAGTAAGCAAATAACCATTTTTTGAAAAGTACAAAAAGCTGTATCCCCTTGCAGGAAAAGCATAGGCATGTGGGTAGATATGAAATAATACCGACCCTTGGTCCCATCCCTGTTCTGCATCCTTATTACCCTCCAGAGGCTACCTATTGTTAGGAGCTGTTTAGAGAAACAATATAAGGAAGAAATGTTTCCTAGCATGAAATAATGTGACAGTGCTTTATATCTTCATCCAAACTTCACCTTTGAATATTGGCTTCCAATCCTCCTGGAAGGGGGCATAAATAAAGCAAAAAGGCTAAATGAATAAAAACACTTACGATCTGGTTTTCATGACTGTCATTAGTAGTAGTTCCCTCCTCCATACACATCCACATCTGTAATACTCATTTCTAAAGTAAGATTTAGGGCTCTACTCACAATGAAAAAGCTAGCATACACAAGTGCTGGGAGCCGCAAAAACGTGAAGTAGGATTTCAGCTGATTATGACAAGCTAATACCTGGAAGAAGCCAAGGGCCTTCCAGAGGTCAAGCCAAGGCTCAAGGAGTCTTGGTGATATCAGCTCTTGGATATTAGCCACTTTCCTGCAATGAATTTCTTGCGTGTTATTGTAGCTTTTCCATTCAATTCTTTTTCCAAAGAATCATGTGTTTTGATCATTCATTGGACACAATTTCCCTTCTACTAACAGAACATTTAGACAACCTTCTGTGCTGACAGCAATAATGCAGCCAGAACCCCAGTTTCAAGCCTCCCTATAATTATCATCCTTAGGAACATCCAGACAGAATCATCTCTGGCTGAAAGTATCTTATCTGAGAAACTTCCCAGACTTTCTAAAGAGCAGACCATCTGTCAGAGAAAGTAAAGATTTACACTGACAATTGCCCACGCCAGGCAGATGTACTAATTAAGCTTAACTTTCTCCTTTTCCAAATCTTATCTCTAGTTAAAGATCTCCTTTTAACAATTACCAGATGCATCCAGCTAGAACACAGGATGCCTAGTGACCAAGCACATTTCCCCCCGCCCTGCCAGAAGACAGCAGCAGCCAAGACAGCTTGGACAGATAAGGAGCCAAAGGAAAATAAGGCAGTTTTATTTTCACTCGTCACTGATAGACTCCTAACACTTTATCTAAGCACTTCTGAGAATATAGTTTGAGCACATAATTTTCCTTCTAACGGAATTTAGCCCTCAGTTGACACTATTCCCCTTTAGTCACTTCCCTTTTGGGTTGCAGATGATGGCTGGCAATGACTGCTCTTTTGTGTGGATCTTATTGCCCCTCCTTTTGACCCTGAGGGAATTCAAGCCTGGTGACTTTGCCTTAGCCAGAGCATTGCTGTTCCTTAGGTATGTAACTGTAAACCTCAGAGACTTGAGGAGAACTAGATTGGAGGACTAGAAGAGAGAACTAGAAGAATGAGATGGAAGATGAGGAAGAGCCAACTGGTTGTAGATTCTTCCATGGACCCTGGGAGAAGGCAATGGGGGGGGGGGGGATTTCAGCACACAAGTAAAGAATGGAGAGTGGAAGTAGGCAGGAGACTCTTGTCCTCTAGAGAGAGAGAAGGGACTTCTGCAGTGGAGCGCTCCAATTGCCTACACGGCAGGTGCCACAAACCACATCCTTTCAACTTTCAACAGGTCTGTGTAGAGTCTGAAGGAGCAGTGAGTATTAAGCCTGAAATTTAGAACTGGCTTTTCCTATCTATTTAACAGTGAGAGCATGTAAACTTCCTAGTGAAAATATGTGTATGCTTGTGTGTTAAAGATAGAGACAAGAGGGCCTGGAATGTTATGGAATATTCCTTTACACTGCGCGAAGACAGAGGAAGGACAGGGTACAGCAGCAGTGGTCCCAGGAAGAAGGTTGCCGTTAGCTTCTGCTCTTGGGACATTTTAAAGGACTCCTGACAGACACTGAGGTGAGGCATGGGGGTGGGATGAGCTGGTCGGTCCAACTGGCCAGACCACAAGGTATCCAGGTGCCTTCTCTCTGCTCCAGTCATTTTTCTCCTGCACAGCATCTAGGAAGAGGCGCTCATTTAGAAGAGATTAAAAATGGGGGGCAGGGGCGGGGGGCACTCTTCCGCATTTCTGCCATCTATAAGGATGTTTTCCAAACTGCTACTCTGGAGTCCATCCATGCCTGACCTGATTGACTTCTGTCTTCAGTTCTCATCATGAAGCCTGAAATGTTTACAAGGCACCTCTGCATGGCATGCAATGTGGCCACTTCGGTTCTCCCACTTCAGATCTTCAGCAAAGGTTCAGAAGAAGAGCATTCCTGAGACCCAGAAATTCAGTTCATATCAGAAATAGCCTTGTATATTATCCTCTTTAAAATATGTTTTGCTGGATACATGCCTTTCATCCCAGCACTCAGGAGGCAGAGGCAACCAAATCTCTGTGTGTTTGAGGCCAGCCTGGCCTATGTAGTGAGTTCCAGGCCAGCCAGGGCTACATAATGAGATTCTTTCTCAAAAGCATATTTATGTATTTGTTTACTTATTAAAATAAGAAATATTTTAATCTAGGCATGGGCCTGTGCACCTGCAATCCCAGCACTGGGGAAGTAGAAGCAAGAAGATTGTTGTAACTTCCAGCCAGGAAGGCATAGGAAGAGCCTGTCAAAAAGACAAAAACACCAAACATAATAAAAACGTTAGCTGTCATTGCAATAGGATGACACTATAAACCGGAAGCTTTTTAACCTGCTTTCCACTCTTTATAAACAGTGTAAGATGAATAATTTTCATTTATTTTAGTTGCATGTTTTACACATCACTACAGAAAAGTTCTCTTCAAAATTTAGACTTTCAAAAAGAATCATTCAATAAAAACATTCACATACAGATCACAACTGTATTATACAAATTACAGTATAATTCAAAAGGTTACATAATGTATAAGTTTGATATTGTGAATGGACATTATTGGAAAGAAGCTGTGGCTATAAAGACTGGTTGACTAGGACTCAATGGTGTGGAGAGGTCAGACTATCTCAAGCCCAGAGCCATATTATGGGCTAACTTTAGCCTTGTTTATAGCCACTTACTGCTCACTGCTCTTGTTTCGTTTCCTATTGCTGTGATAAAATACATTGGCAAAAGCAACTTTGGTGGGGGGTTTATTTGACTCACAATTCCAGGTTATAATCCATAATTGTGGGGAAATCAAGGCAGAAACTTTAGCAACTAGTCAGAGAGAATACATGAACCCATACATGCCTAGCACTCAGCTCACTTTCTCAATTCACATGAAGTCCAGGACCCAAACACAAGAGATGGTGCTGCCCACAGTGGACTGGGTCTTCCAACATCAATTACCAGGATTAAGACACTCTCTCATTGAGAATGTTTTCCCAGATGATCCTGAATTGTGTCAAGTTGTCAATTCACCCTAACCACCACGCCCACCTCTGTGTGTGACCTCATATCCTTATGACTATTAGATAAATCTTTGAGGGGGTCTATGAACAGACCTCTATATTCTACCAACCCCAAAGCTAAGAATGTTATCAGATAGCATTTGGGGCCTAAAGCAGAGATTTCCCTGATTTACTGTAACCTGACCATCTGATGTTTCTACCAACGTATTTGAAAAGTGTGTTGAATTGGAGACTTTCTTTTTTTATAAACTTGTTGCCACATTTGAACATGGAAATTGAGGTAACTTGAATTTGTGTTCCTGGGTCATGTGCACTTATATTTGGCTCTAGGGTAAACTATCCCCTTTGAGGAGAGAATTGTGTCTCTTGTGTTGACAATACGCACTGTTTATGTCCTAAATGGTAGGGTCCCCTCCCTCATTAATACAATAATACTAAAATACAAAACACTAGACTCCTCAGATCCCACTTGCTTTGTCATTAGGCATTTAGCAAGCTCACCATATCCCTCTGTATCTCTATGTGCACGCAGAGCGACAGCTGGGAGTTGCCCAGAAGCCTGTTGGAGGGTTGTAGAGATTTGGACTGAGCCAGTGGTGAAAGAATGGGCAAAGGCCGTTAGTTTTCAATCTGATCGCTGTTCCATCTGTGCCTCATCTACTGGTTCTTCCCTGGGTCTTGAACTTGGCTCCTGCTTGTCATCAACTACTGACTTCTAGTGGTTGTACGTCTACCTCAGCTTCTGAAACTTTCTCTGCTTACTACTTATAAAATGTAATTTCTGGCCTAGAATATTTTTTATGAAGACTGGCCTTGGACTTCTGTGATCTGAAAGGCATTGTTTGCATTTCCTTCCTAAGTGAAACCTGGACTACATACACCCTTTAGACTTTTTTTTTCCAGTGTAGTTTGTTAGAATGAAGTTGAAACAGCACCTATCACTCCACTAATCTCTACTTGAAAAGAAATACTCTGGGATAAATGACATGTTTACAGGAGAAGATACTGTGGAATCTGCCCTACCTGGAGCATCTGCTGAAGTCAACAGAATCATCGTATGGTTACCCCATGGAAAAATCAACAGCTGTCAGGATATATTTATGAAGTTATTTAGCAGCTCTCAGCCCGGCCTCATTATGCCCACCCTCACATGGCACAAGGCCTTTTCCATTAGTAGAAGCAGGAACAAAAGGTCAGAGCTTCCCTGCAAGCTCCAAGCACTAATTAGGGAGACCCTTTAGTAGAGAATGTAATTGGGCCATTACTGAATCCTTCTACAAAAAGAAAAACGTATGGTTTCACTCTTGTTGGTTTTCCTGTGAGTGATGCACAGATCATTAATAGATGTTCAAAGAGTAACATGGGTATTACCAGTGGGTTTTCTAAATATGAGCTTCCATTCCTGGAGATTCAGTTAATATTCCTCATATTAAAAAGAACCTTCTTGGCCAAATAGCTGTTTAGGATGGCCTCTGAATCAAAAGTCAACCTCAGTAGCTACTAATAGCCTTGGGATGGTCACCATTATTTGAATACAGTTTTGTTCCTTCTAAAATTCAGACTGAAACTGAATCTCCATAGTGAGACATTAGAGGATAGAAATGTAATAGATGCTATTTAGAGGTTGGGCCTTTGGGAAGAGATCAGAGTGGACCCTATGATTGAATACTGGTGCCTTCACAAGAAGGAAATGTGGCTGAGTATATGGTTTGGTAGTAGAACTTGTACTTAGCATGCCTGGAATTCTGAGATCCGTTCCCAACATAAAAAATAAAATGCAGAAGGAAGAGGAGAGACTGAGATGCACATGTGCTCTGTTTCCCACTCTTCTTGGGAGAAATCTATGTATTGCCTTAGGACCATGCCAGCAAGCAGTCCATCACAGGATGATGCCCTTTACCTTAAGACAGAGCTCTAAGACAAAAATACACTTCTTTACTTTATATGCCAGCCTACAGTATTGAGTTATTAGCAAAAGAAAATTAGATAAAAGTGAATTCAATGCCATGACAAGCTCAGGAAATACTGTCATTGAGATGAGAAATCTGTCAGCAGGGACACTAAGTTTTCCTCAAAGCTAGCAATGTTCTGGCAATATTAAAGTCCTCCCAACTCCCTAACACACACACACACACACACACACACACACACACACACACACACGCACACACACAAACTTGGAAATAAAAGTACTAGAGGTTCAGAGTTGCAAATATAAGGCAGTTTTATTTTACATTTTTTCAAAGTTGGGTATCAGTCCAGAATGGCAGGTGAGTTGTTGAATGCAAGCAACAGCTTGACTGCCCAGAAGCCCGGTCCTTTCCTCCCTCTCCTCAGTGGCTGAGTAATCAGGAGGATGCATGGGTACACGGTCTTCTCTTCCTGCTGCCACTTAGTTTTTCTTAACAAGACCCTGTGTGGGTTTGCATTTGTGTTTTACTTCCACCTGGTGTTAAAGCCTGTGTGGTGGTTTGAATAAGAATGACCACCATAGGCTCGTGTATTTGAATGTCCAGTTCCTAGTTGATGAACTATTTAAGGATTAGGAGGTGTGTATGGTGATATATTGTGTACCCCAAATTTTCCTGAAGATCAGAGAACAGAACAAGCCACTAGATTAAACATTGAAGCCAGGCAGTGGTGGCACACACCTTTAATTCTAGTACTCGGGAGGCAGCGATCCATCTGGATCTCTTTGAGTTCAAAGCAACCCTGGACTACATGAGGTGGTCTAGGAGAGAAACAGAGCCAGGCAGTGGTGACACACACTTTTAATCCCAGTACTTGGGATTTACACGCCTTTAATCCCAGCACTAGGAAATTTGAGACAGAAAATGATATGGGTGGGTGGAGAAAGGTATGTAAGGCGTCAGGAGACAGGAACTAAAGTCTTCTGGCTGAGGAAAGCTTTTCCAGCTGAGGCATCCTAGAGGTAAGAGGTGGCTTGTTCCTTTGTCTCTCTGATCTTTTGGCATTCACACCAATATCAGACTCTGTTTTTGTTTTTTTTTTTTTTTTTTTTTTTTTTTTTTTTTTATAAAAAAGACCATTTTGCAATTCGAGCAACAGGTGTGGCTTTGTTGGCAGAGGTGTGTCACTAGAGTGAGCTTTGAGGTTTCAAAAGCCCACACCAGGCCTAGTCTGCCTCTGTTTCTCTGTCTTTGTCTCTGTCTCTCTTGTGTACGTGTGTGTGTGTGTGTGTGTGTGTGTGTGTGTGTGTCTGTCTGTCTGTCTGTCTCCATCTTGTGGATCAGATGTAAGCTCTCAGCTGCTGCCCCAGCTCCATGCCTGTCTGCTGCTTCCATGCTCCCATGATGATCACGGACCAACCTTCTGAAACTGAGCAAGCCCCCAGTTAAATATCTTCCTTTGCCAGGCGGTGGTGGTGCACACCTTTAATCCCAGTGCTCAGGAGGCAGAGACAGGTGGATCTCTGTGAGTTTGAGGACAGCTTGGTCTACAGAGCAAGTTCCAGGACAGACTCCAAAGCTACAGAGAAACGTCTTGGAAAAAAAAAAAAAAAAAAAAAAAAAGGTCTTCCTTTATCAG
The DNA here is from genome assembly GCA_902168425.1 of Peromyscus attwateri. Taxonomy (NCBI): domain Eukaryota; kingdom Metazoa; phylum Chordata; class Mammalia; order Rodentia; family Cricetidae; genus Peromyscus; species Peromyscus attwateri. The sequence goes on from CABHPP010082796.1 coordinate 14,676, forward strand.
TTGCCTTAGTCATGGTATCACAGCAATAGAAAAGTAACTAAGCCTACCACCCATGTGACCTTGACAGCCTGAAGGTCATTAGACTAGCTTGGCTGTTAATAATTTTCTACTCTAAACTTAATTTTTGGGCTTCAGTAGCTAGATTAGCAGATTGAAGCGGGGCATAGCTAAAAAATAATTCACATGCCATCAGGAGTCCAGTGTTTTCTATTTATCTGTGGTTCAACCTGAGCTGGTTCAAGGCACTTTAGGAAATGGACCATTATTCTTTTATTTCTCACTCTCAGAAACATCTGTAGGGATACATATATAGTAGCAAAATCAGTACTCCCTAGCTCGGCCTAACACTGGAGGTACAAGCTTTAGTAAGATATCTACCTCCGGCCTTGAGTCTCTGGGAACCACTTGCTTCGTGGATTCACTGTTTTCTGTTTTCATGGTGTTGAATCCCCACCCCACACGCCCCCCACATACCCTTATTGCTACAGATGGAACTCAGGGCTTCGTGTATGTTAGGCAAACACTCTACTGCCAAGGAAGACCACAGCTTGAGCACTCTCTTCTTTGATGTGAAATGGTAACTGGCTGCTTTTGTAGTCTTATGGCTTGAGTATAAAGTCCCCCGCAGGTTCCTGAGTCAAATAGCACTAGGGGTTATTTTGGGAGTTTGTGGAAACTCTAGGAGGTGGCACCTAGCTGGAAGTATAGGTCAGGGAGGTGAGTCCTTGGGGGGAAGGTGTATCTTGTTCCTGTCTCTCCATGTGTTTCCTGTTCACCATGGGATGAATAGCTACACACTTCATATGCTCCTGCCACACGATGCTCTGCCACCAACAGGCTCAGAAACCTGGCGCTGTGACTATGGATGAACTCTTCTGACACCAAGAGCCAAGATGAAATGGGAGAATGGAGTCTAGCTGCAAGGCGAGAGAGCAGAATCTGGTCTGACAGCAGAGAATGGTAGGACTGAAGCAAGGAATGGTGAGCAAGTGAAAACTGGTGAGAGTAGCAGGTTTTATTTCACATGAATAAATTATTCTTGGATTCCTGGTCTCATGGCCTGCATTAATGATCTGGGCGCCATCATGCATCAAGGAGACACATTCCACCTTGTATAAAACTTGCCCATTAATACCCACCCTGCTAGGGGAGTTAATAGTCTCGTAGGTAGCATTCATCAGCAATGACAAGATTTCCCCAGCATTTCTGAAGTCAAGCTAACAAAAGAGGAAAGTGAGTCGGTGAATCCTCCTAGACTTCCTAACCTCCACTCCTCTGTCTGAGGAGCTGTGCCTTCTTCCCCTACGTGTCCCCAGAGGGTCCCACAGCCAAAAGAAGTCTCACAGAACTCAGCCATTTTCTTTAAGTCTTCTGAAATTGAAAGGTCTCATCTTCCAAAACAGATAGGGACCTGTCCTGTGATGAGAGCCCAGAGAAACTTTCCTAAGTCCATCATTCATTTATACATTCAACCAGAAGGGATTTGATTGAGCCCTGTGTAGACACCAGGTGTGATTCTGCTTCTTCCTGAGGATCCCAGCTGCATTGGTCCATGAGGGTGGAAGAAGCAGAAGCGGGGAACAGGGATCAGACTGCTGTGGGTACAACAGACAGCCCTCCAGGAGATGACTTCCGTGAATCAGCTCAACTTTATACCAGAGTATAGGGAATATATAGGACTGGGAAGCCGGGGGACAAACCCAACTACTGCAGAGGCTGAAGCAGAAACAGTATAAATCAAGACCTGCCTGAGCTACAGAGTTAATTCAAGGCCAGCTTGGGGAACTTTATAAGACACTGCCTTAAAATTAAAATAAAAAAAAGAAGTGGGTTCAGGCCATAGATTGGGTGTGTGTGTGGAACTAACGATGCCCCACCCACAGATGAGGAGCTTTTGCTAACTGATGACTGGTGGGGATGCATTTTTCTTCAAGGCTATGGCTGATGGTAGGTTGTCCGTGAGCAGAGTCAGCACCAACTGGGTTCAGTAAGGTACAAGAAACAGAGAGAGAGAGAGAGAGAGAGAGAGAGAGAGAGAGAGAGAGAGAGAGAGAGAGAGAGATGGTGTGGGGTTGTGGGAGAAGATTTGGAGGTGACTATTATCATGGTACACATGGTACATGAATACATGCACGAATTTGACAAAGAATCAATAAAAGAAGAGAGACTGGGGGCCAGAGAGGATGGTCCAGTTGTTAAGACCACTACTCTCGCAGAGGACCCTGGTTAGGTTCCCATGTCAGATGGCTCTCAAGCGAATTCCAGTTCAGGGGATCCCACACTCTCTTGCGGCCCCCACAGGCATTGCCGCATGTGGTGCACATAAACACATCCAGGCTTACAAAACTAAGAAATAAATCTTTTAAAAAATAGTTTTTCTGTTTTGATATTTTTGTTGATGTTTCCCCTGTCTTTTAGGTGGAGGGGATAGAGAAAGAATATGAAGTTGGGTTGGTAGGGAGGTTGGTAGGGAGGGTTGGTAGGGTCTTGGAGGAGTTAGGGATGGGGAGACAATATGATTAAAATATATTGAATGGAAAAAATGAAAGTAAATATTTTTAAAAAAAGAAAAAAAATGCTAAATATGAGACAGCAGGAAGTAGCCTCAGGACCAGCACAGCATTCATTCTAATGAGAATATTACACTGCTGTAGAGGCGAGAATATCACAGGAATCACAATGACCTGGGAGAGTTGAACCAGAATTGTTATCTTTCGAGGTTTATGCTGGAATCTGACCTTGTCCAAAACTGAATTTACAGTGCCGTATTTCCTGTACTGCTTTTGAAATGTCTTATATTTAGGGTGTATATATTTATTTCCTGCATAGACACCAACCAAAATACATCAAAACGAAGATTCTTATTTTCTGTTGCTTTTCTTTTTTAAAGACAAATTTGGGATGCTAAAAACTGGTTTGGCACCAGGTGTTTTCGGATCCCCAGTAGTAGATTTCTCCACCAACACAATAAGCCAGATCAAACCAAATCAAAAAGTCCTGGGTTAATGAGCAAGTGCTCCCAAGTGACCCCTCCAGCTCCCAAACCCCCAGAAGTGAGGCGGGAGGGAGGAGAGGGAATCAAGTCGCAGGTCTAGGGACCAGAGCTTAAATACCGGTAGGCAAGGTCTTGAGCAGCTGGGTGGGGATGGGGGTGGCTCCCTCTCTTGGGGGACTTCTGAGAGGGGGCAGGTTTTGGAGAGGGAGGAGGGGGGCTGAGGCAGAGCTTCCAATGGAACAAAAACCATTAGATAAGGAAGGAAAACCTGAATGGGGTACTGGTTGGCTATAGGCAGGGGCTGGGATGTATTTCAGATGATGAAATCTTTTAATAACACTGGCGATTTTGGGGATAGGGACTGGGGTATGGTGGGGATTTAACAGCAACTCACAAAGAAATTCCTTACATTTTAGACTTTCGAAGAATGGGTGGAGTCTGAGTTTAATTTAATGAATGTACCAGATAGGGTTTAAAGGCTTAATTTAGGAGGATAATCCCATTGTCGCCCCCTACCTTGGGTACTACAAGGCTGTTTTGCAGTTTGTGGAAGGTGGTAGGGAGGACTAGGGCGTGGCTCATCCCCTCTATCTGGGCAGTTTCTCTAACAAAAACCAAGAATTTCTACTCAGAAAACACTGAGCTTTGGAACACTTATTAGAACATTTGGTCCGTTAAAAAAAAAAGTGTTTGCTTTTTGATTCTGTAATTGTAATGTTACAATGAATGGGAATGCGGTCTCTAACTCCGGGAGCCAACCTTCCAGGGAGAAGAGGAGCTGGCCGCAGCAGCCGCCCGGAACGGGGCCGGGCGGGATGGCCAGAGAGTCCGACTTCAGAAGGCCGCCGGTGGGGGCAGCGGTGAGACCTGGAACCGACTTCGCCTTCGCCTGAGAACACCTGTGGATCGAGACGTTTCTCTGTCTACCCGAGGCTTCAACCCCGGAACTGCAGAATGGACAGCGGTGTTCCGGAACTTTGCAACGCCGGAACTAGAGGAGGAAGTTCCTTTCGTTGCAACCCGACTGAATTATCAGGCGGCACTTCCGGTGGGTCAAAAATGGCCGCGACCGTTCAAGACTCACGTGTGAGCGCGGGGAAAAAGCTGAAGCGTTCCCTGAAGAAGAAGAAAAAGATGAAACTGGTAGCTAAGGATGAGGTGTCGAATCGGGAAGATGGGCTCAAAGACTCTTCCGACGGAGAAGGTAACATGGTCGGGCGGAGCTTTGGCGACTGAGAAGGTCGAGCTGAACTCCCCAAGGCAAGGGCTGCGTTTTTTCTTGTTGCGTCCGTGGGGCGAGCAAGTGGGTGAGGTGAGGAGGCCTGCCATTCAGAGACGCCTTGCTGTCTTGTTTAATTTTGTGTTTCGACTCAGTCAGCTGTTACTAAGATGGACGAAACTGCCTGTGCCAATGAGAAACTCAACAGGAAAGCGTGAGAGGAAGGGTCTCAGTTGAAGTAACGGGTGGGATAGGCTCAGAGAGCGAGGAGCAAAAAGCCACAAGAGGGAAGAAATACTATTACTGTGCGGTGGGGGAAATGGGAGCGCTGGGGAGTTAGAGACAAGATAGTATTCAGTGAAAGAAGAGTAAATGGTAGAGGAGAGAAACAAATGTAACATTTGATAACAGTTCGAGAATGGAAGGAAGATGTATTTTGGGAGGTCTTTCACCATTGTGTGTCTGCCCTTGCTGTTGCTTTTAAACTTCCATCGTTCTTGTCATCAGCTTCTTAGTTTAGAAGGAAGGACAGACATCTGCTTCCCACGCCCTAGTTACTGCTCATGTGTAGTAGCTGATTAACTCACACCCACGCGTGTGTGATCGTGTCAGTCATTCATGAATGGCTTCACATCCCGGAGTAACATCCAAAATTTTTAACTGGCGTGATGTGGCTTGTCTCTCATCTCATCATGTGCCTCTGCTGCTCGATCATTGCTGTTTTCTATTCATATTGGTTGCTGGACACCTGAGACGTGCCCTCATCCTGGAGTTTCTCTACCTTTTGCCTGTACTGCCTACAGTATTCTTCAAACGCTTGCCTGTCCATCTGATTTTCCATTGGCTTGAGTCTCTGACCCAGTGGAGATTTGTCTTTATGTTTCTGATGCATCACTGTGCTCCTTGTCACGTTGGCTTAGTGCCCTACTTTCTTTAGATTTATTTTTCTTATTTTTAAATTACACGTATGTGTGTTGGGTGGGTGGGGGATATGTGAATGTGAGCGCAGGTGCCTGTAGATGCTAGAGGTCTCAGATCCCCTGAAGCTGACGTTGTTAGCAGCCTAATGTGGATGCTGAGAAAGGAACTCTTCTTCCTCTGGAAGAGCATAAACTTAACTACTGAACATTTCTCCAGCCCCACCTTGCTCTTTTAAAACCCACTTTTCAAATCTTCTGAAGTGTGTTTGCTGTTTGAAAGTTCCGTAAGTGTACAGGCAGTTGAACCTCAGTTCCTAGAACGATGCCTGTTACTCAGGGGTTCTTTCACAGGTGTGTAAGGAAATGAATGAGTGAACTTGGACTTCAGGACCAAGAAGTAACTATCATAAGCTATTGCATAGTAATGAAAGGCCTCAGCCCTTGCCAGAGGAACAAACCGCTGAGCAGGAATTGGAGCCTCTGGTTCTGATATTGTTTTTACTCCATTTATTTATTTTGTGTGTGCTCACATGCAGAGGTCTGAGGACAACTTACAGGAGTTTGGCAGCAGGTGCCATTACCCGTTGAGCCATTTCACCTCATTATGATAGTGTTTTGAATTTAATAATTGTTGTAAGCTTTACTGTGCAAATAAAACACATTTTAAGCAAGACATCAGTACTGCTTACAAATTGGGGTGGAAATTGTATTTCTTTACTCAAGTATGGCCAATTCCAAGCAGAAAATTTTCTTTTTAGCATAAATACTGATTAGGCTTCCAAAGTTCTCCTCTGTTACAGATCATTTGTCAAAGGAGGCTTTTGGATAATATGGAAACCTAATTATTCAATGAATGTTTGTGTGCTGTTATGTTACAGTAACCCTCTAGGCACTGACATGAAGGTTGAATAAATTCTCTCCTTAGAGTTACAGTTCTAAGGAAGACAGATATGAACACAGGGCTGTGATACAGTGTAGTGTTAAAAGGTAGTTATAGATCACTGTCCAGTGTAGAAATGGTCAGGATGGAGTGTGTCTGGATGACTGCCAAGTGCAGGGCTATTTATATTGTTCAAAAGAAACTTTACCATGTATGTGAACTTGCAATTTTGAAAGCTGTGTCTCCTTGTAAACCAGTAACAGCTTGTCTGCGCAGCTTCTGTGATGGTCTCCACGTACTTTTCAGGATTGGGTCTTGTTAGTCACTAGGTTACTAGGGCTCAGCTTATAGCTGTGGTTTTTACCATAACATGGACTCTACCAACTCCATTTACTAAGCTGGCTCTTTTGTTGTTGTTTGTACATTTCTTTTCCTAATCTAGACCCACATTCAGTAGAGTGGCTGTGTCTCATTGGTCTCTTTAAACCTGTAAAATTGCATTATTTATTTATTTTTTCCGTGAAGGTCTTGCTACTGCGTACATGTGGAGGTCAGAGGACAGTCTGCAGGAGCAAGTTCTCTCCACCATGTGGGCCCTGAGGATTGGACTCACTTGGTTTGTGCAAGGGCATTTACATGCTGAGCTGTCTGGCTGGCTCTATTTTTTCTTAATGTTTATTTTTATTTGTGTGTGTGTGTGTGTGTGTGTGTGTGTGTAAGTGCGTCTTCATGTGGTTATGTGTACAAATGTGGATCCCCTGGAGCTGGAGTTACAGATAGTTGTGAACCCCCTTGACATGGGTGCTGGGAACTGAACTCAGGTCCTCTGAAGAGCAGCAAATGCGCTTAACCACGCTCCCCCCTCAAAAAAAAAAAAAAAACCCAACAACTTTTATGTGTATGATGTTTGGTATCAAACCACATGAATGCTAAATAAGAGCTCCACCACTGAGTTTAATGCTCTCCATCTAGTTTCTTTTTAGCATTTAAGCCATCTCTGTGACAGTGGTAAAGTATAATAAAGGGTCCTTCATTTTGTAAATTTGGTAATAAATAGTTATTGGTTAATGCACATTTCTTGGTGTGACTCAGAATTTGGTATTTAACCTGAAAAATGGTTGTTTTCATCCTGTGAATTCAGTCTTCCTGGAAAGGTAACTCATGGCTTATACAACTATTGATAAACTTTCAGATGATAATAACTGAAAACTATAAAGGCTGAGGCCTCAGGAGTGGTGTGCAAGTTACAGGCATATTGTTAAATTGTCCTGGACCATCTATCAGGAGACTGGATCTGAGACACATTTGACTTTTCAGCTGAGCATGACAGTGGTTAAGGGTGGGCCTTACTGAGATTTGAAATAACATCATTTGTCATGTAGTTGGGTGGCACTTATCTCACAGATAGCATGGATGTGGCTTATGTGTCTTGAGCTGTACTTTTCATCTTCTGGTTTGATTTCTTTTGACATCTTGTACAAGGAAGGTAGAAAATTGTGCTTTTATTAAATATTGTGTGTTGCAGAAACTCCCTGATCTCTGAGACAGAGACATTGTTGACTTCGATGACGGCAGTATCTGAGAGCTTAGCAGGAGCCTGATGCATGTGTGGTGTTCAGTAGACTTTTATTCACTAAGTACATTGGAAAGATCTCTTTATTCTTCCACCGGTAGACAACTAGGCTGACACCAGATCTTGGCTGAGCGGCACTGTGGTCAACATGGCTGAGCAGTTGTCTCTGACTTCGATTCTTTTGGGTACTACTAGAAGTCATGTAACTGAATCAGAGTTCAATTTTCCTTTTGTTGTTATTAAAATACCTGCTTTTATTTAGGATGTAATATTTCTAGCAGTAGGAAACTAATAATTCCCTTTAAGGTTCATGGATTTCAAAATGTTAAAAGTGAAATTTTTAATTTTTTGAAGAACCTCATTAATTTTTTATAGGTGCTATGAATTTATATTTAAAAAACTACTGACAGGTTTTTTAGATGGGATCTCATGAGCCAAGACTTGCAGCATGTCCAACAATGGCCTCTAACTGCAGGGTCTCCTGTGTCAGCCCATGTTCCCTCCCACCTCTGGCCTCTCCAGTGCTAGCATATGTGGTTTTTTTTGTTTGGTGATATTCCAGCTGTGGTGAGATGGACTCTTACTGCAGTTTTGATTTGTATTTCCTTCATGGCTGAAGATAGTAAGCATTTGTCATGTGTTTTAGGTTATGTGTACTTCTTCATTTGAGAGTGTCTGTGTGGTCCATTTGCCCATTTATTGAGGGATTCTTTGCTACTGCAGTACTGTGGTGTTTTGAGTTTCGAGTATGTATTTCAGCTTTTAACCCTTTACCAGATGTGGAGCTGGTAAAGATTCCCCCTACTGTATACACGTCTGCCCAGTGTTAATTCTCTCCTTTGCCGTGCAGAAGCTTTTTCATCTGCGTTGTCCCAGTTGACAGTTCTTCTGTTACATCCTGAGCTGTTGGAGTCTTATTTGGAAAGTCATTGCCTGAGCCTTATCTTGAGACGTGAAACCCCTTCTAATATAATTGTTTTACACTTTTATTCTTAGAAAACCAGACAGTCGCCAAGGGTAAAAGTAACTACAGTTGTATGTATCGTAAACTTGAATGATGGTAGTTGTAATACTTTTCAGTAATATTTAATTATGGTTGTAACAAAATGGAACATGCTCATGAACCAGAGAGACATATGGGATATAAAAATGGTACAGTCTGTGTCTTTTGGGGGAACGTGAGGAAGGATCAAATTTAGGGCTTTGGACTTGCTAGGTAGGTGCTCTAAGTGAAGCTGTACCTCAGCGCTCTCTCTCTCTCTCTCTCTCTCTCTCTCTCTTTATATATATATAAATAAATATATATATATATAAATACACATACACACACACATATATACATATGTATGTATATGTACATAGTATGTGTGTGAGAGAGAGATGCTTGTGCTGTGTCATGCACATGGAAATCAGAGGGCAACCTTGGGTGTAGGTCTGTCTTCTAGCTTGTCTGAGATGGGGGTCTCTTGTTATCTGCCACTGCGTATGCCATGCTATCTGGGCTGTAAGTTGCCAGAGAGTGTCCTGTCAGCCTCTCCTCCCTCCATGGGAACCCAGGAACTATAGATGAGCACTCCTGGACTCACTCACACGTGTTGTGGAGATCCAACTCATGTTCTCAGATCTGAGCAGCAAACACGTTACCTGTTGAGCCACCTCTTCAGCACTGTTTATTTTTTATTTTAAAAACGATTTATTTTATTCTCTATGTGCACCATGGATATGCAGTGCCCAGGAAGGCCAGAAGAGGGCGTTCCAGTGCTCTAGAACTGGAGTAACAGGCGATTTTGAGCCTCTTGATGTGGGTGCTAGGAGCCATACCTGTGTCCTCTGCAAAAACAAGTGCTATTAACCACTGACCCATCTCCCAGCCCATACTTTTTGTTTTGAGACATGGTTTCACTAGGTTGTGCAGGCTAGCTCACTTAGTAGCCAGGCAGGCCTTGACCTGGCAGTTCTGCCTCAGCCTTAGATCAGTCTGAATCTTAAACAATACATAAATGTCAGTTGGTGTAGGATGAAGGGAGGACAACATCCCTGTAGAGTTGTCCTTGAGCTGCTCAGATGAAGTGGATAATTTTTTGGTTCAAATAAACAATGTATACTTGGTTTTTCAATTTGTAGCTTTAGTAACAAAAACAACAAAACCTAATAAATAAATCACTTCTGTTAAAATTTGGTCAAAAGATGAAAACAATGACCATTGATGTCACATACTATTAGTGGAGGAAGGTGGGACTAACCGAGTTATTACTCGAATAGTTGAACCAATGCAGGAAGTTCAGGCACAAAGCTTACAAAAAAAGATTTGTAAGCTTTTATGGGGAAAAGCATCTGTAGTCCACAATCAACCCCCAGTGAACAAGTCCTTGGTCTCCAGCCATTGCCAGGATGAGAGACACTTCCCCAGAGAAAGTGTCCTCTGACTGTGACATAGGAAGGTGGGGGGTAACATCATTTCTAGACAGTGAAAAACCCTAAATTGTCTGAGTCACATGCTTGAAAAATGGCTGCCCACTTCTCATACAGGACTTCGTAACAATCCAGTGTAGGAATCCTAGAGGTAGCCTTTCATTTTTGATGAATGGCAAAACTTCATTTAAGACCTAATAACCTAGCAGATAAATGTGCTTTTCATCAAACTGCCTTCCTTATCATTTATTTACTTCAGATAGCAAAGCAGCACGCCTAGGATTCGAAGTATGTAGTAGCCCCGTGTGAGTGGTTAGCGGTTCATGGCACAGTATTGTCTGTGTGGAACTTTCCCCAGACCTCCTCCTCTCTCAGTCCCCAGTGCTTCCTTCTTTCCTCCTAGAACATTCACAATTGTTATTGAACGTTTCTTTTGTCTGCTAAACTTGAGTTCTTTGGGGGAAGAAAGGTAGAATTATTCATTTCTTTCCTTGTTCTTCATTTAGAGGTGCTCAGAAATGTTGGGGGTTGTGCATGTTTTTAAAAGTTTGTCTTGGTCCTGAAGAAAACCATTTACTTTTCTGCCAGCCACTAATCATATCTGGGCTGAAGAATTGGCAGGTAGGCAAGCTTGTGAGACTGTTGAGGGTTTGGAAGAAGCAGCAGGTGAGAAGTCTCCATGTCTTCCTCAGTCCAGTCATATTACATTTAAGGTGGTTAAAATTGAACTGCATTCCTCAGTCATGTGTACATATTTGCAGTGTGTGATAGTGATGGGTAACTGTTGTGGAGGATTGCCATTGTTGGAATTTTTGTCGTTATTTGCAGTAAACATCCTCTGTAGTTCTCTCTTGGTTTTCAAATTTTTAAAGTAAAATTCTGAAGTCACTTTTAAAGTAATATAGGACTTGGATAGAATTTTATACATGTCTAGTGATTTCTAGTCATGTGTTAGCTGTGTTTACTTTCTGATGCTAAAGATTGGTTAGTGAAAAATTAGCAAAATCTGTGTCAGGATACAATTGAAAATGAAGAGCTCCTGTGTTGTTGTTGTTCTCATAATGATTGATGGTCTTCAGTATTTCTACAAGGAAATTCTGGTGTGTGTGTGTGTGTGTGTGTGTGTGTGTGTGTGTGTGTGTGTGTGTT